>JAHBCN010007899.1:0-41229 GCA_019359885.1 Listronotus oregonensis | reverse complement strand
TTTTAATTTGCTCGGATATTAGTTTTCCCAAAAGGGTCATAGTATTCTCCAATGTAACAGTTTTTTTCATCGGCCAGCTTTGAGAATCAAAAGCTTTTTACAGGGAATGTTTCGGGGTTAAGAATGTTTGGATCTGCTTAAACCCCGCTTCTTTTCTGGTCGCTGATCACTGGGTTCTGATATTCTTCAAATTGCACCTCGGCTTGCTCACCCAATTCCCTCTTTAAATCCAAATATTTTTACGAATACTATTGGAAGCTTCAATTATTCTACGTTTAACATCCTTATCAAGCTTGTTTAAATCCATGGCTACAAACCCTTCTTTAAATTATTAAGGTATAAGTGTTAATAATTTCTTCCCAGCAACAGTCCCTTTCTTCCAACAACAGTCCCTCTCCCCCCAAATAACAGCCTGTTTTTAAATAACAGCCCTGTATTTCCCAAATAACAGCCCTGTATTTTAAATAACAGCACTGTTTTTCAAATAACAGCCCTGTATTTTAAATAACAGCCCTGTATTTTCAAATAACAGCCCTGTATTTTCAAATAACAGCCCTGTTTTAAATACAGCCCGTTTTTCAAATAACAGCCCTGTATTTTAAATAACAGCCCTGTATTTTTCAAATAACAGCCCTGTATTTTAAATAACAGCCTGTATTTTCAAATAACAGTCCTGTATTTTAAATAACAGCACTGTATTTCAAATAACAGCCCTGCTATTTTCAAATAACAGCCCTGTTTTCTAAATATTTTTTATTAGCCAAGGATCCCTTTTTCTTCAAGTAGCCTTCTAGATGCATGTTATCGTAATGACTGGTTGATGTACAATGACTACAGAGTATAAGAAGCTGATATATTATATATATATATTAATAATCTTATAACAGTTAGTATTACTAAAGAGTTTGTACTGTGCAGACATGCAGAAGTTTAAAAAGAAATCAAACAAGAAAACCACTGCTCGAAGAGGCAAAGGTATTCCTTTTATGACTGCTTTTCATAAAGCGAGGGATGCACTGTATGCTGAAAAACCAGAGGATCTCACAGCAGCTGCTGAAGTAGCTTTAAAAGCATTTACTGGTGTGGAAAAAGTTCATCCTACAGGCATTGTGCCTCTCCCCAAAATCGGAGGTTTTCTACCATTTTTAGTACCACTTTTTGCCGGTTTAAGCGCAATTGGCGCTCTTAGCGGAGGAATTGCGGGGATAATAAATGCAGTGAACAATGCGAGGAATGCTGCAGCCAAGTTGAAGGAGTCTCAGCGACATAACGAAACAATGGAATCCATAGCTCTTGGGAAAACTGGAGACGGTTTATATTTAGGGCTTTACAAGGGTGGTCTAGGTCTATATTTGAAGCCTTATAAATACATATAAATACAGAATATATCTTTAGTCTTAACTGAGCCATCATGCATACCTTTAGTTTGAGTGGTAACAGTTCAATTTTAAAAGCTAATTACACTCCCCCTCTTGATCTGAGGGATGAAACTAGCCAGTATGAACTTGGTCTGATTAGTTTAGAAACTTTTAATGCTATTCCCAATATTGATAAAACCAATAATAAATTTAATGTTGTTGATATTACTTTAGAAATCCCCACTGGATCGTACGAAATAACTGCAATAAATGATTATCTACAGCAAGCAATTCGTGACAAAAATGAAAGCAACAAGAAATTTAATTGTACCCTAAGTCTAAAGGGCAATGTAAATACGCTCAAGTGTGAGCTTGAATGTTCTCATACAGTTGACTTTACTAAGAAAAATTCTATTGGAAAGTTGTTAGGATTTCATAATATTTTGCTACAGCCCAATATTAAACATGTATCTCAAACCCCTGTAAATATTTTAAAAATCAATGTGATTAAAATCGAGTGTAATATTGTTACAGGGGCTTATCACAATAATAAGCTTGTTCATACAATACATGAATTTTCACCATCAGTCCCGGCTGGTTTTAAAATAATAGAAATTCCTCGAAATGTGATTTATATGCCGGTATCTACAAGAGTTATAGACAACATTGTATTGAAACTGATCGATCAAGACGGGCAATTGGTTGACTTTAGAGGAGAAATTATTACTGTAAGAATGCATTTATGAAAATCTATATAGGCAAACGTTTTGTGTCGGGTTTATCAGTATATTACAAACCGCTGTACAGAGCAGACGTAGTATGGTTATTAAATATAACTCCAAGAAAATTGCTGATTTTGAACAAATGTTTAAAACTAAAAAGAGCCTAACATCAGAAAATAAAAAGTTTCTTGAATCTCTCGGCCTAATTGTAAAGAATTCTCAAAATGAGTATTTTAAATGTGACGGACCCTCTAAACTTTGATAACTCTATTACAAAATTTGAGAGACATAGTCATTTGCCGTACACTAACTCTTTTAAAAATAATGACGAAATTCGAATACCTGTACAGCAAACCGATATATACACTCTACCTTGGGCAAGCCATATTTATCTAGAAGGAAGACTTTTAAAAGGAGTTGATGGATCAGTTTCAAACACAGCGAAACTTGTAAACAACTTTTTCGGTCACCTCTTTGAAGAAATTCGTCTTGAAATTGGTGGAAAGGTTATTGACTCGATTAGATATCCTGGAATAGCAGCAACCATGAAAGGATATATTTCTTACAATGCTAACGAATTAAATAAATATAAAAATGCTGGTTGGAGTATTGATGATGAATTTACTTGCGATAACGTTGACCCGACCACTGGAAGTTTTAATGTTTGTGTGCCGCTAAGAACCCTACTAGGATTTGCTGAAGACTTTCAAAAAATACTCATAAATGTTAAGCACGAATTGGTGTTAGTAAGAAGCCCTTCTGACATTAATGCTATTATTAATACTGCTAATGCAGAAAATGTAGTAGTTACTATTGATAAGATTGTTTGGAGGCTACCACATATTACAGTATCTGATGTTGAACGGATAGAGCTTTTAAAACTTATTGAAAATGGAACCGAATTGGATATCGGTTTTAGAAGCTGGGAACTCACAGAACATCCATTAGTTCCAACTGGAAAACAACTTACCTGGAATATAAAGACTTCGGTGCAGGTGGAAAGGCCCAGATGGATAATTTTAGGTTTTCAAACAGCCCGAAAGGATAAATTCAACAAAAACAGTAGCTTATTTGATCATTGTAATGTATCAAATGTAAAGCTTTATTTAAATTCGGAATTTTATCCGTATGATAATTTAAATTTGGAGATTTCAAGAGGACTAATAGCTACTCTTTATGAAATGTATTCCGAATTTCAAGAGAGCTACTACGAGAAAGAAACGAACCACTTTTTACTCCCAAAAACTTTAAAAAGTATGCGCCTCTAATTGTAATTGATTGTTCAAGACAGAATGAAATATTAAATTCTGGTATTATTGATGTAAGACTAGAGGTTGAAACAAAAGAAAACTTTCCCGCAAACACCAGTGCCTACTGTTTAATTATTCATGATAAACTTGTTAGATATTCACCATTAATAGGATCTGTAAGAGTGATTTGATAAATATATTTTTCCTTACATAGAGATAATTGTAATTTTAGGTTAAGTATAGTTAGTAGAACGTAGTATTGTAATTTTATGTAATGTTAGTAGCAAATTAAATGTAGCCTATTTTTGATTCACCCTGTATATGTGGTTTAAATAAATTAAATTAATATATACAATGTGTTTTATTATTTAATCTATTACACTTTAAGCAGCACCCCCCTCAGTTTGACGTATGACATTTGACGGTCGCCATTTATACTGAACATGTGTAAGACCCTAAGATACATCTCATCCACGTAACCTAACTTTTCCAAGTCACATGGTTTTGACGTTTGACGTTTGACATTTGACATTTGACATATGATATCCGCCATTTTTTTAGCGCATGCGTAATACTCTAAAATATATCTCTACACGTAACCTAACTTTTCCAAGTCACGTGGTATTTGACGTATGACGGTTGACATTTGACATTTGACAGCCGCCATTTTTTAGCGCATGCGCAGTACTCAAAATAAACCTTGCCCAAGATTTCTAATTAATGTATGACGTCAAGATTTCGAGATATAAAGCTCCTCCGGAGGCGGAGGATGCAGAACGCCCCATCTCTCTACTCTTATTTTTGGTTGTCCAAATAATGTCTGTCTTTTGTGATTCAACGTTTCATATTCGCACAGTATATGGTAGGCTGTTTCTTTTCCCTAATCGCACATTCTGCCACTTGGGTCTCCATTGTTTGAGCCTATCTAATGTAGGTGTCCTCTTATGTTATCGTGCCCGGTTAGCAACTCTACTATTATGCGAAGTCTTTTCCAACTTTGTCAGAGTAGTTCTTCCTTCGTTCTTTTGGATGAGCTCCGTATGAAGCTTTTTCCATGTCTTATTCTACTGAGGTTCCCCCAGTATTTCTTGTGTTTGTTTCGGATCCATTCCCTGGTTTGCCATGGTGCTGTGGTTTTGGTCACTCCAAGGGTAGGTAGGTAGGTTTGAAGTGAGTGGACTTTTTACTCCCTCCACTGCGACCGCTCGATCTATTGTGGCTCACACTATTTTATATTTCTCCCAATAAGATCAGATTTCTAATGAATCCAATACCAGATTGGGAGGAGTTCTTACATCTCCTCCTACTCGTGTCGCTACCGGACACGAGCACAATATGTGTTCTGGTGTCCCTGTCTCCTGGAGAGTATGACGAGCAGACGATTAGATTCGTCATGCCCTCCTCTTCCGGTCTAGTGACGTGGGTAGCTACCAGGTCCTTGTTACAGGAACCAGATGTTCCTTCTGAGGCCGCATCTTCGGCCTTGCCCTATGAAAACGGTCCTATCCGCTTTTGTTTAAAGCCAGGGAACCCTTTTCCTTATAAAGTCGGTTCTGTCCGCCTTCTGTTTGGATTCAGGGATCCCTTTCTGAGCACCTGTTTGTTCGGGATGGATTAGCCCTTCCCCGTGAAACAGGCGCCGGTGACTCAGGGGTACCTTTCGAAACGGATTCACCCGTTTCGGTCGGCGCACCTTTGTCTGCTTGTGACCTTGGGTGGCACCTCTCGAAACGGATTTATCCGTTTCGGTCAGCGCACCTTTATCACTTTTTTCCTATGAGAGCGGTTCTGTTCCTTTTCTGTTTGGAGCTAGGGAAGTAATAGTCCACCACGGCAGAGCCCCGCATTACCGCAGTAAGGCTAGATACTGTGAGAGGTCACCCTGTATCTCAGAGGCACCGTTGGAGACACCTGTTTAAGTCACAGGATGTCATTCACTCATCAGCACGGTATGCTAACACCTTGAGTTAAGCCTTGTGTTTATTTTAGCTTCGGATCCCGTTCCATACGCTAGCCAAAAGAGTTGCCCATAACCAGCAACTCTAGCGCATGTTCCAAAAGATCCTACTGGGCCCAACCACGACAACGACGTGTAAACACAGAGGTTGGGACTCCAAGGGTAGGTTCTGGTTGAAAGTATGGGGTGGATGATCCATGTCTCGCTAGCTCTTCCCCTTTTTGTTGCCTTCTATTCCCGAATGTCCTAGTACTTACAGGAGAGTTACCCCGTGGCGTTCTCCCAGGACTTCCAGTTCGTTTTGGCATTCCTATGTCAGTCTGGACGATACCTTCTGGTTTGCTGGTACCCCTAGTGACGCCCGGCTGTCTGTTATTATGCAGACCCGCTTGTTTTTATAAGCCATTCTGTTATTTTATTTTGCACAGTGTAGCAAACCATATATTTCCGTTTGAAATACAGAACTGTGTGTTTCTAGTGGAATGGAGAATTGTGGATTCCTCATTTTACTGAACACGTCCGCTTCAGTTCCCTGTTCGGTTTTGAAACCATCCTTATACCAGTTGATGTCTCCAACCGTGCCGGAGAAATCGGGTTGCTGCGACTCACTTCGATCTGGAATTTTTATCTCGAAGTTTTTGTTGAATTAGTATTGAGAAATTATCTGGTCTGTTCTCTCGTCTATGATGTTGCCGCCAACCTGACTTTTTATGTTGTTGTGGCCTAAACTAGCGTAGACACCAGTTGGTTTTTGTTGCAGTCGGAAGTAGCGCATTCTTGCCTTTTCCATCACTATAAGGTTAAGTGGTGGAAGATCTAAGAGACACTCCATGGCTGCTGTTAGGGTTGTTTTAATTGCTCTTCTTATGGCTAAGCAAGCAAGTATCTGTACCTTATCCACTTCTGAACAGCAGTTCTTTGTCGCATTTTTGTTCACCATACCAGTGATGCGTATGTTATCAAAGGCCTTACCACCAAGGTGTATAACCAATAAACTATGTTTGGTTTAAGGCCCCATGTTTTCCCATGAGCAAGCGATATAAGAGTCATCTCCGCTTTCTTTCTTATTTTCTAAAGATGTTGGTTTCAAGTAAGTTTAAAGTCTAGGATGACATCCAAATAATGTACCTCTCCTACAATCTTCATTGTTTCACATTGTAGTTTCAGGCGTCCTAAGCCCTCTAGATTTCTTCTTTTTGGTGAAGGCAACTATGGCTGATTTGGGAGGAAGAAAAACACCTAAAATAAATGTTCATTTTCCATTGGTTCAAAAATTCGGTAACCAAGGATACTTACTAGGTGTTTCTGATATCAGACGTTGTAATTGTAGTGGTTTCGCTAGACTAGAAGTTTTAAATCGTTGTTAGCATAATTTTTTAAAAGGTTAACTATATCACCAAATTTTTAATATTATGATTTTTAACATGTCAGGTATAGGTCTGAGTGCCCAGCTTAATTGTTTTAATAAGTTTTACATATTTTAGATATATCTCGAAAAAAAAGCAAATAGGATAGCAAGGATGCAAACAAATAAATTTTATAGGCCTTTCTAGTCAGCTAAATTGTAGTACTAGATGATGCGTGGCTGGATACACCGAAGAAAAGCATTAGTAATCCGGTTTTATAGTTTTAGTTACAATTAATTTACTGTTTTTAATGTAGTATTATGGGTTAGTTCGTTTTGTGTTACATGCTATTTCATTATTTTAGTCCCAAAATAATTATGGACATATACAATCTGTTATACTAAAGTGCTAAATAAATTTATGCAATAACATACCCTGTTATGCCATTCATCGAAATCATCCCCGTCCTCATGACAAAATAATATTTGTTAGAGCGCGCTACCGATACCCGTAAGCGTAGAAACTAAAATTATATTATTATTATATTTAACTTTAAAGTATAACTAAAAATAAACTGATTCTATTTTTAGATTTACATTAGCTCGGTGTTTTTTAAACAAAATTATTTGTACACAACGCATATTAACCAGTGAGTTTTTTAACAGAGCAATCCCTGTCGCATAACAACATTTATTTTGGTTCTTATTTTTCGCCTTTATTAATATTTGCGACTGAGTTACAACTTAATTTAAAAATGTAGGTTTTTGAATGTATAAACCTATCTTAGAATTTTAAAACGTACGTAAAGGACTAAAGTTTCACTAAAAAAATGGTACCCTTGCATCAAAAACATTTTGATCCAAAAACATGTCAAATCTCTTTTTTTTTGCATAATAAAGATCCATCTCTTTAAAAATCTTCTTAGAAAAAAATAATTTTGGCGTAATTACGATTTAAAGTTCACGCCTGGCCCTTTAAATCTAAAGGGTGTGCGGAGTTTTAATATTAGTTATTTTTGCTTTGTTAATTTATTTAATTTAAAGCAAAGCAGAAACATTATCGCGTTTTTTTAATTTCGAATTAAGATAAATCAATTTAATGTCAATAAATTTGTGAAAAAAAAAGACATTTCAATTTTGCATTTCTTGTATAAAATTTTACTATTTTTTAAATAATTTATAGTGTTTTTTGATCTTTTATCTCATTATTACTTTTTATGATTTTTTTAACGATCCATATGCCACTAGGTTTTTCTTCATTATTTTAAAAGTATTATTTTTGGGCTACCTTTTTTTTTGATATCTAGCGAAATATATCTATTATGTATTTGCACTTTTTTTTGCTCTTAATATAAAATTTAATATTATTATATATTTGAAAGCTTTCAAACTTCATTTCATTTAAATAAAAATTTAAGAACACAAAAAGCTCACAGTATGTCTTTCCTATTTTTGCTTAATTATTATACAAATTATTGCAGTAATCAATTGTTTTCAAGCCAACTTGCATTTTACCAAACAAAATGCGTACATAGTTAATGAAAATTAAGAATACATAAAAAGGGACAAATAGCTTATAATTTAAAAATCATATTTTTATAAAAGAATTAACTTAGGAATTGATAAATTTATTGCAATGTAGATTTTATAGATGGTGCGCCTAAATTTTTTTACACATAACCAGTTTCTTAAAAAAAAAAATATATAAATTGTATGGTATCAATAAATAGGAAATTTTATTGGAAAACTAATAGTTAAAGAATATATAGGGTGTCTCATTTACAAAAGGGCAAATTTGGGTTATACCTTTAAAACCGTAACTAATGAAAACTAATTAAGTCTCCACTCCACTAAATTTAAAGTAAAATTTGACATAAATATGCCATTAACTTTTTTTTTCTTTACTAACAACCAAAATACAGAGCTGTACTGAAATCGTCAAAATTTGAATAACACCCTGTTTCTCCGAGATGAATCAAATTAGCCGCGATCTTTTTCTATCGTTGCAGTTGTTTCGATAATCAAACTCGAGAATATGTCATCAGATTTGCTCTATCTCTTATAGTTTTCCCAATTCCCTGAAAATCCATTAAAAAGACGCCACCCGGTACAGGCTGCTACCAGCCGTCATTTCATTAAAGCTCCCATCTCAAGTAATGAGAGCTTTAATGAAGGTATAGTTTTTTATCCTGATTTTTAAAATAATCCTAGAATAAAATAAGTATAAAAATGGATACCCATACGGTGCTGTCCAAATATAATACCATATCATATTTTTACCAATTATATTTTTATAAAGAGAAAGTGATTCCCAAAAACCACTTAAATAAAGTATAATATATCAAACCAATTGGCATTCTTGTTTTGTTACCTGAACAGTTAAGTTTATACAGATAAATGCAGCACGAAATATTTACGAAGCTTTGCAATAATCATAAATGTTTTCCTTTCGTACTAATTTTGAAGATAAAATATACTGA
Source organism: Listronotus oregonensis (assembly GCA_019359885.1). NCBI lineage: Eukaryota > Metazoa > Arthropoda > Insecta > Coleoptera > Curculionidae > Listronotus > Listronotus oregonensis. The sequence goes on along the minus strand of JAHBCN010007899.1, from coordinate 32,117 downwards.
CTTCAACACTTTAACAACAATTTAAATAAGTTTTTTTATATTTTTGTTACAAAAATAGTTTTAAATTTTGTTATTTTAAAATAAAATCTATTTTTTATTTTTATACAGGGCAGTCGGTAATAGTAATGAAACCTTCCGAATGATCTTCCGAACGATATTAGTATATAGAAATGTTTCAAATAATTCGAATATTTCTTTCGGATATTCGAATATTCGTATTCCAATCAGCTGGGGTATATTATGTGATAGTTCGCGGTTCATTTATATCAGGAATAGAAATTTTCCACAAATGTCGACTTTTTTTGGCATCCACTGTATACTATTCTATACACCACACCAATAATTACGAATTAAAACGAAAACAAAACTTCCGCCGCACCGCCAATAACAGCAAAACAAATTTAAAATGTACCAGAATACGTATGCGAACACAACATCAACCCAATAACTAAAATAGTCAATTTTTCATCTTCCGACAACTGATTTATCCGAAATAATTCGTTATTTCGAAAGCAAACGCTTCGACTTCGGGGTAAGTCGACGGTCGTCGGTCGGCGCAATATCGACTGGCGTTGATGGGTCAATGTTTCATATGTCGAATGAGATTCCGAATATGAAGATCTTCCGGAATACGAATATTTGAATATTAAAATCATCCGAATATGCCCATCGGTAGTCGGTAATGGATGCGCGAAAAAGCAATTCTCGTTCAAACTCGTGAAAATTACGATGTTAAAACAAATATGCCCTGGTAAAATGTCATTCATTAATGAGATACAGAGTGTTAAAGTTTATTTTCGAAATAGTCATTTCTTTATAACTCAAGTTGTTTTTGAAATATCGACATGACAATTGAGGATCGGGTGTAACTAGCGCCATCTACACTTTATGTCAAAAAGTAGAATAAAATTATATTCTTTATTCCCAAAAACCCCGATCCCCAGTTTAAATGGTGATTTAAAACAACTTAAGTTATATAGCAATATAAGTTTCGAAAATTAAACTTTTACACCCTGTATCTCATTAATGAACGACATTTTACCAAGGCATATTTGGTTCAACATCGTTATTTTCACCAGTTTAAACTTGGATTGCTTTTTGGCGCATTCATTACCGACCACCCTGTATTAACCTATAGTAGCGTTGCAATATGTTTATGTATTTTTTTGTATATAAATGTATTTGTTAGTAGCGAAATGATAAGAATTATGATTTATAATTGCATGTTTAAACAAATTATAAGAGCTATATAATAATTTTCGCCATTTAGCTTTAGGCTTCCCAAGTTAGCATAAGTAATTTATAATCATCCCTTAACTTTCTTACATAAACTACGCGAAGCGGATGAAATTAATACGACCGCGACAAATTCGGCATTAAAACAAACAAGAATGTTCAATTAAGCCGCCAGGGGTGCGCATAAATCACGTTAAAAATTCAAAGTGCATTAGCGCGGGTCTTCGGGCACCCGGAAACGGAAACGGAAGATGGAGCGTGCGTGCTAATGATGAAACACGGAAGGCACAAGGCTTAACAGTCTCTTTTCTCTCCCGTTCTTAGCTTTTTTCATCTTCTGCAACTTAGAGTCTTTGTCGTTTTTGTACTAATGGGCCTCCATTAAATTTGAGAAAAACATTTAGAAAAATGCTGCACCTGAAAAAGAAAATATAAAGGTTGGAAGTTATGTTGCATTAAAAGAGGGCTTTTTTATTAATCTTAATAATTGAGTTATTAAGCGTGAGTTAAAAATATAAATGGTAAACTAAGTAATAAATAAACTTTAAAGAAAAAAATGCAATTTTTTAAAATAAAATTTGGAATATTAATAAACTTTCAGCAAAGACAATTGTAGTTATCACTACTACAATTGTCTTTGCTTATAGGTACTGTAAAATATTTACAGCGTTATACACTTATTTAAACAAAAACGATTTCCAGGAGCGTCCGTTATGTGTTGGGTGGTCATTTTATTAGGGTCCTATAAATTTTCTCAGAAACTGCAGACTTTTAAAAAAAAAGTTCGGACAAAAGTTACTTGGATTACTTTATGCTTTAAATTAATTCCGTTTTTACGTATACGAGGTGTTCATTGTGTTGGCCACTGGTGTTCACTTCTTGTTTTAAAAGGGACATCCTACATATTATTATATATTTAGATAGCGCTTTCAAAGATGAGTTCAACGATACATAACAGTACGGGTCTGTGTCGCAACGTTTCGGATTTATTGACGTTTTTCTTTAATTTTTGGCCAACCTTTAAATTAATAAAAAGGCGGTAAATATTCCTTTTTTAATTTGTTTACGTTAAAAAAATTACAAAAGCTTATTTTATCTACGTTTGCAGGCAAACATTTTTAAGTTTTAAAAATAAATGAGTGTTGCCATGTTTTATTCATCGTAATATTTCTGGAATTTTTTAAATGCAAACCCCTGTATATAGTACCAAATTTATATAAAGAATTAAAAGAACTTTTTAACGATGTATAACACCATGGGTCTGCGTGTCACCGTTTCGAACTTATGGATGATTGTCATCAGGAAAAGTCATATTTTTCTTTTTCCAATCACACTACATCCTGTATACTTAATATTATGAATCAATACAATAAATTTGGTTTTAGATAAGTTAACCAAATCCCCTATATTAAATCATAATATAAAGTATACAGGGTGTAGTGTGGTTGTAAAAAGAAAAATCCTTTTCATGAATACAATTATTCATAAGTTCGAAACGGTGACTCGCCGACCCATGTTGTTATACATCGTTAAAAAGTCTTTAAATTCTTTATATAGATTTGGTATTATATACAGAGGGTTGCATTTAAAAAACTCAAGAAATTTTACGATAGACAAAACATGGCAACAATGTAACATTTTTAAAATTTAAAAATATTTAACTGCTAATATAGATAATATAAGCTTCTGTAATTCTTTTTCCGTGAACAAATTAAAAAAAAAGGAATAATTACCGAATTTGTATTAATTTAAAAATAGATCCAAAATTAAAGCAAAACTTTAATAAATCCAAACGTTGCGACACAGACACATACTGTTAGATATCGTTGAATTGTCTTTGGAAGCGCTTTCTAAATATATAATAATAAATAGGGTGTCCCATTTAAAATGAGGAAATAAACACCGGAATGAACACCCTGTATATGTGAAAGTGACATTAATTCAAAGTATAAATTAATGCAAGAAACTTTTGTCCCATCTTTATTTTTCAAAAGTCTGCAGTTTTTGAGAAAATGTATAGGACCTTAATAAAATGCCCACCCTGTGCCTGTATCTCCGTAGGGAAGGCTCGTAGGAAAAAAGTTTATGGGAACTTGTTATAATATTTTTAGGTTTTCTATTACATTCTGAGAGATTACCCACATATTCTGGGACACTCCGTATATATATTTTTTAATAGATAAATAAAATAAATGTAATAAAATCTGTTAAGGATTCAAAGTAAAAATTTTTAAAACAACCTTTTCCTACCTTTGTACACAAGGTAAAGATATCGAAGTAGAGTAAAATAAATTAATATATTTCTTACCGTTAGAATCTTGCTACAGTTGCAGTAATTTATAAAAAAAATAAGCTTTTTATTATACTTTTAGACATTAGCTTGGCTAAAATTTAGATTATGGGGAAAAGGCGGGTTACTCAGATAAAAATAAGTTATTCCAAGAAAACGTTATTTTAATTTTTTTTTTTAAATAAAGGGAAAAATAAATAGTAAACCAGAACAATAAATATATAAACCCAAATATGACAGCGAGGGAACATCAGCTTCAGCACTTAAGAAAAACAATAATAATAATCATTATTATAATTGAGTAGTAAGAGTAATTCTAATATGAAACTATATGTCTCATTTGGGATGGGTTGAAACCCAGCAGCCCACCCCCTGCATACGCCTATGCTTTCGAATATAAAATTTAAAAACATATACGTGTCTTTATCGCGCTTAAAAATAAAACGATTTTCTAAAATTGATGCACACAGTCGATGACGTAAATTATTTGATTAATTCTTAATTAACTTGAGCCGATGAGATTAAAAAATTATTATGTTTATTAATATACCTGGTGGTGCGTCGCCGAGCGGAACATAGGAAATCCCATGTAAATTTTAAGGGGGTCAATTATTGGCTCCCCTGTACATTTTACTGAAAAAATGTAAAATAACTGGTGGCCCTTGTGCCATGTTAAAAAAGATAATAAGCGAATCTTAAATTATTTAAATAAATGTAATTCCAAAATTACCAAGTTTTCGGTTCAGGTAAAACCAAACAGACACCAGTAAAATAAATATTGTCCCTGACATGAGGAAGAGTGTCAATAATTCAGTAACAGTCGGTATTTGAAAAAAATGAATGATTCAATCGACAAAAAAGTACCCATAATTATTAAGTAGCATTATGCGGGAAACAGTGTTAGAGCAGTTTCTGAAATGTTTTTAGTTTATTTCCTCACCAAGCTCATTCCATCCATTTAAACTATTAAACGTATTGTCAGTAAGTTCAAGTCCAAAGGTACCGTAATAAATAATTGTAAATGTTCAACTCAGGACATCAAAAATAGAGTCGAAGAAAGAGAGAACAGAGATCTCATTATTCTAGTGTGGAGGAAAACAAAATGGTTAGTATGAGCGTTCTTGGGCAAGAGGTAAATAAACATCATACAAAGGTATTGCGCACATTGAAAAACAACGCAAATATCATTCGTATAAATTCGAAAAACATCAAGAGCTGCAAAAAGGAGATAAAGAGCGAAGAATGGCATTTTGTTTTGAAATGATGAAAAGAGAAAATAACGATAGGAATTTTTAAAGAAATATTTGTTTTACCGATGAGTGTACATTCACACTCAACAATGAATCAAATGTTCAGAATTGCCGGTATTAGAGCCAAGAAAATGAACATCGCTTTGTTCATACTCGGACACAATATCCCCAAAAAACAAATGTATTCGTGGGAATTATCGGACACCATATGATTGGACCCTTTTTTATGGATTATAATCTGACAGCAGAATCCTATTTGGACTTATTTCGAAATCAAATTGGACCCGTCTTGGAAGAAGTAATTCGGAAAGATCAAATGATCTGGTACCAAATAAATGGTTGCCCCAACCATAATGCCCGTACGGTTAGAGAGTACCTGGAAAATGCTTTTTACGGCAATATTATTAGTTCACGGTACCGGATACTTTGGCCAGCCAGGTCACCTGATCTTTCACCGAATGACTTCTTTCTGTGGGGTCACTTACAAAGTGTCATTTATAAAAGTGTAAGCCACCACAACCGTCTGCTACACAAAGCACCAGCTTTATCAAGTTCAAAAACTGAAATCCAGAAAAATTTGTTAGAAAATGATATTTATTTTGAATTCAGTTACAAAGAACGCAACTTCTGGAAGTCCTAAATTCTATTTCTATCCAAAACAACATAAATCCTATTGTAATTAATCTCAATGATGACTCTGATAGTGAAACAGAATTAGATTTGGATATTTAGATTAAAAATGTAATTATGTAAAGATAATGCAGTTATAAATTTATTAAAACTTTGCATACATTTAATTTCTTAATAAAATTTTAAGATTATACTTACCTTAATAAACAATAAATTATAAATCTTTATATTATTAAAGTCCGTCCCTAATGTTCTGTCCTTTAATACCTACCGATCCGCAGTTTTATTGCTGTCGGCAGGTATAATCCATAAATGAAGGCAAGAGGTAACACGGTATACTTTGAGGCAGACTATACATAGGAAAAGATTTGCTTTCACTATACACTCTTAAAGAGACTATGATGATTGCCCAGATTTCAAATTTTCTTATCATTCATTATCTAATTAGTAAAAAATATGCTTACTCTATATTTTTATAAAATACTATTATAATTTCATTACAATTTAGTTTTTTTTTCTGTTTGTTACTTATTATCATTTTTTACTTAATTTGCTTTGAATAATTAAAATTAGGAATGTGGTTATCTATTTTTGGAAATTTAAGTGTTAACTGCTACAAAAATTCGATGTAAACTAAAAAGTTACCGTAAACTTAAAAAAAAATCCTAAGATGTTGTTGATGTGGTTTAAGCCTGATAAATGCACTGGTAACTTTGATGCATCGTTATGACATAACGCAAAAGTTGCCCAGTTTTGCTGCCGTTACAGGTCGACTGACAGTTTAAAAACAAACGCAACTTTATTTGTCGATTGCCGTTTTTTCCGAACTTTCTATCCTGTTTTTTTAACTATCCTGTTAGAAACGCCTACGTGATCGAATTTCGCCATCTTGATCAGATGCCTGTGTATATACATGAACTTATATGCAATTTTTTGGATTTGCATTTTCATTAAAATGTGGTTTGCAAAAAGTATTTTTGGATATTTAAATTTACATCTATTTAGACATAATAGTTAAAGCTTCTTCCAAAACCCATTTAAGTTACGCTATTACACTCTGTTTTATTCTTGCGTTATACGCAAATGTATTAAATAAATGTGTCATGGAAACCTTAAATGCAAGCAGTAAACAAACAAAACAAATAATATATTTTTTAAAATATAACTTTATAAAATACGGGTTAAAAAATTACCTTACCAAAAGAAAAATAAATTATTTAGCTGTTTGTTGCTGGCATTACAAACTTTTGTATGTTAGTCAAAGAACTTTAAACAAATAGTAATAAAGAAGGAAAATATTTATTTCCTTTCTGTTTATAAAAATTTAGGAAAAATTCCAACGCAACGAGAATGATTTAAAGTTATGCAAGCAAAATTATGCGGTGTAAAAATAGTAAAAGTAAACAGATTTAAAATCACCTATAAAAAAACCTCCAACAAAATGCATATCATTCCGGTGTATAGCTTTAAAAGTATATAAATTCTTAAACATCCACCATTTTGTCAAAATAGTTTTAGAAAGTAGGTTTTAATATATAGCTATTTTTCGCGAAGATACCGTTTGTTACTAGTTATCTGACTATTTCTTTTTAACCTGTGGTAAGGAACAGTAAAAGGGGATACACAGGATTAAACGGTCAATTCGCGAAAAAATCCTAATATTACAGAACATATTTCTTTTTTATTAATGCTGTCAAGTTGTTTAAAAAAAACACATCCCGGGAATTTTACAGAATAGAAGAAGATAATTTTCGTGTTTCCTAACTACAAAAAATATTTCCATTTTCGTCCATCGGTCAGCCGTCTATCTATTAACGTTATTCTAACCAAATAGGGTAATGATATCAAATATTGCTATACGTGCAATACTTATTCATTTTGAAATCTTACTAAAAAGTTTCCTGCAGTCTACTTCATTTCTATACAATTTAACTAAAATCCTCAGTGTAAAGTAGGATCTTTTTTGTGTTAGCGATAGTAAGTTTTTTTTAGTTAGAGATTGTTGGTTGCTCAAACGCTTAGCATAGATGCAACTGATTTTTGGTATTTTAATTTATTACTTTTAAGAGAGTGAAGAAGAGTTAGCTAGACGCAGAATTATTGTAATAGGTAGGTAAACCTGTTATGTTGCTGATTGTACTTCTACCTCTAATTGCTAGAGTTGCCGCAAAACACGAGATACGAGACGTCTCGTCTCGTCTCGAAGCCATTTTGTCTCGTCTCGAGAGCATTTTGTCTTGCATTTCGAGACGAGACGAGATAAAATCCTTCGAGAGAAGCTCGAGACGAGACGAGACGAGACATCTCGAAAAATTTTAATGACCTAAAACTTAAGTAAACTAACTGTAATAAATCTCCAACAATATATTTCTACTTCTTAAGAATTATACAGGTTGTTTAAGATTTAGTGTTACAAACTTCGACAGAAGTAGGATCTTGCAAAAATAAGTTTCTATAAACAAGAAATGCATCGTTTCAGAAATACAGGGTGTTAAGAAAAAGAAGCTAAAATTAATTGCTTTAAAAAGTATATCACACTGTGGTTTTATTATTATTTTTTAATAATTTTAAATATTTCACTCATGTACATATTTTCCCATAAAAGAAGTGGTATTATAAAAAAATTACAGCAGAAATTTCACGTTGTCTAGGCAACGTGGTTTTTTCACTTTTTAAAAAATTATGACGGTTTGTTAAATTAATATTTAATTTTTAGTTAATAAACTTTATCTTCGTTTTTGATTCGTCAAATATTCTCCCTAAATACCGCTCGTGCTTTAAAATTATCCAGATAATTTTTTACTCATGCGTGTTTTCTTTAAAAATTTCACTCGTCCCTCGGACACGTGAAATTATGAGAAAACACGCTATCGTGAAAAATTATCGGTAATTCTTAAGCACTCGTGGTATTACCCCCGATAAAACAACTTAAAATACAACTAAATCTTTTGTGTCTTCATCTTTTTTTTTTATTTTGCTTTGCTTTCAAGAAAAAAATTAAAACCGATTCTTTTTTTATACTCTTTTGAAAAGTAGGAGTTTTACTTTCTCTTTCGAAAAGAAACCCAAATAACGAAAAAGTTGTATTTTAAGTTGTTTTATCAAAATAATTGTTTTAAAAAATCATGTACAATTAAGGATTCTTTTTAATTTTAGGACCCTGCGTATTTCCAATTTCGAAACGATGCATATCCGGACTTATGTTTATGGAGACTTTTTTTGCAAGATCTAACTGCTGTTAAAGATTTTAAACCTATTGCTCAAACACCCCGTATAATTATAAGAAAAATTTCTAGAAAACATTTTACCTTTGTTTTGTAATAGAGTTTATGACTTATGTTCCATTATCTTTTAGATTTTTTTTCTATTTTGTGGACATTTTTATGTCACTTATATGTTCAATATTTTAATTTTAAATTAAAAAAAAACCAAATTATTAGGTTCTTTATTTTATTTTTAGTTGCATATTATGGGTGTCCGTAAAGTCTGAAATCACCAATTTTTTAAAAAACTTCTCAATTTTAAAAAAAGGCCAATCACGTCAACTTTTATTATACAAGGCGTGTTATAAAAAATATAATCATTTATACAGGGTGTTCCAAAAAAGAGATACATCATAAATGGGACAGCCCGTATCTTTTTACGTATTTTTCTTCTACGGTTTATTTTAAATGTTTTTCATTAGGTGCCTATGCAGAGGGTTGTTTTTGCATGTTTTTCTATTAGTTAAGGATATTATGTTTATATTATGTTTTAAAAAGTTTTAATTTAAACTAAAAACAATGCATCCTTCTTAAAATACATACCAGTTTGCACCAGATTTTGCAATTAGTTTGTAGGTATATAGTGTACAGGGTAAGTCAACGATGGCGAGGAATAAGTAATTTAATGCCTTAAATATAAGATTTGTAGATAATGTGCTTATGTAAGTATTAGGTATATAATTAAATAGTATGTTAAATTTTAACGATATTTTGAATAAGATAGGGCACGTCCATAAAGTATTAGGATGCTACAAAAGTAATTTTTTTTTAAATTTAAAACAAAATACCTATACCTACTCATATTTTTACAGTTTTGGATTCTATTTATTCAATTCTAGAAATTTCTATACCTACTTCATATTCTTTACCCAGAAAGTAACGTAGGTATAAGAATATTGCCATAGGGTATACTTAATTATGATGGAAAAAGTTAAAAATTGGTAAAAAAACTTGAGAATGAACATTTCTAGAATTAAACATTGGAATTAATAATGTAATGATAAAATATGTGTGTTCCATTTAAAAAATTTGTCTTTTTATCACCACCTTGTGCACTGTGCAGACATAAAAATTAGTTTAAAAAATGTGTGACATGTACCTAAAAATACAAATCGACGGTTCCAAGCATTTTTCTTAAACTTTCGAACTAATTTTTATTAAAATTCTATTCATTACTAATGCACTTTATATTGAAATTAATTTAATTAAAATAAACCAAAACACAAAACTAACCACAACTAACCACAACTCGAGACAAACGAGACAAAACGAGACGAGACGAGACAAACGTTTGTCTCGTCTCGACCCTTGTCTCGTCTCGTCTCGAAATATGTTATCTCGAAATTTTGAGACGAGACGAGAAAAAGCTTTATCTCGTCTCGTCTCGTCTCGCGGCAACTCTACTATTTGGCCGTTTTGCTCTAACAAGTGACTAGAATGGTGCATGCTCTACCTAGTTCTGGTTGATAAAATGATGATACTTACACATTGCCCAAGATAGGAAAAATCGAAAAAACTTCAGGTAAATATTGGGTTTTTTATTTGGCGACAACTTTAGTGTCAGTTTTAATATTGTCAGTGCTGGTTATCGAAAAGGCCTATATTTAGAAACGCGTTGGAAAATATATTTGCGTTTTCCAAAATAAAAAACAAGAAGATTTCTGACGTGATAAAGCAGATCTTCCGTGGAACATGACAGAAATATAATAAATTGGAACATATAGGAGAAATCCAGTTTTTGGGAGATTATGATATTAATAAGTCTCGAAAATATACAATTGCGGCTTTGCAGTATATAAAGTACTAAGAAGTTGCTTTCTAATGTTTATATTTTATTAGCTGTAAAAGTCAGAAAAAAAATTATTTTATAATGCGTATTTGAATTAATCACAGCGGGATGATGTATCTGTTCCTATTAATATAACAACATCAGTTTTGAAATAATCATTTTAAAATTTTTAAAATAATTGGTCATTAAAATAAAAAGAAATGTTGGTTTTTTCTTTCTATAATGCAGTAAGTAATTTTATATTAACTAGCTTTGGTAAGCATAAAAAGCAATACATTTTTTTAGCCTTGCATTTTTGGAAAATGGTGCAATACAATTTTAATTATTTCTTTCTTATTTTTTTTTTAACTTTCCATAAAAAAAATATTATTATAAGATAAATAGCAAAAAAAGTAAAAATAAAATAAGTAACCTAAACATATAATAGGTTTCCAAAAACTCATGTTTATGACTTATATCAATTGTGAGCCTAACTGATAAAATCAGTTGGATTTCTAGATCCAACATTCTTAAAAATATAAAGGCATATTTAATAAAAGCTGCGTAAGTTTAAACATGTATTTGTCCTTTTTGTCAACGTTGAATCCCTTAAAAAATATATAAATTTCATTAATTCACCAAGGTATTTTTTTAACTTTTACTAGCTGGAAAATACTAAAAATATGCAAAAGCACTATCGTGTTTCTTTTCAACTTCACTAATGACTTTAAATTTTTTTCATAAAAAAACTCCGTCGCTTGAGAGTCAAACAGTGTTGTCACTTTTTACCTCATTGCTAGATATTTTAACATATTTAACGTCTGAGGTCTCATCCTTGCAATACGGCGGGTTAATACTAGCTTGCGAATAGCTTAATATATTTAACATTATTTTTTAATTAACTTATTTCAATAGGTTGGCTATAATTGTATCTTTATTAACCATATTAATTGGTACTTATTTAAGTTAGCATAGAAAAGAAAATTGCCATATTATAGAAAACAAAAAACACATCACATTAGGTTTGTTCCCACCCCGCAAAAACTGTTTAATTGACTGCAACGCGCAAGCCCAATCAGTTAAACCCGTTCCAACAGTTGGGTGATGGTGTAACACACGATACTTTTCCCACAAATATTACGATCGTTCCGAACAGGAATAACAGACAACGAAAAGCGGATGAGCTAGCGAGACATGGATCATCCACACCATATTTTGGGCCAGAACCTGTCCTTGGAGTGATCAAAACCACAGCACAAGGGCAAACCGAGCATTGGGTCCGAAACAAACACAAGGAAAACTGAGGAAACCTCGGTAGAATAAGACATGGAAAAAGCTTCCAAAAGGACGAAGAAAGAACTACTTAGACAAAGTAGGAAAAGACTTCGCATAACAGTAGGGTTGCTAACAGGGCACGATAACCTAAGAGGACACCTACACAAGATAGGCTCATACAATGGGGACCCACGTTGCAGAATGTGCGACGAGGGGGAAGAAACAGCCTACCATATACTGTGCAAATGTGAGGGGTTGAAATACAAAAAACAGGCATTATTTGGGCAACCGAAAATGAGCCCACAGGAATATATTAACCGAGTAGTCTCAGGGTTATACAGACTCCTACAAAGAACAAGACTAATGGGAGGATTGGTAAAAAGATAATGGGAGATTAGGCACAAAAAGCCCAAGAGGCTGCGCTGCCTCCGGTAGTGAATCAACACGGATCCCAGGGAAGAAGAAGAAGAGGAACAGTCATTTCGATCCCCAGTAAGTAAGTAACATTTGCTTAGATCCACCTTTTTTTTATTTTTTACAAAAAATGTGGTCCCTCCATAATTTATTTTCGAAATTTTGCTTTTTCAATATTTTCTTTTCGATATTTTGCACTTACGATATTCTGTTTTCAATCATTTGTATTGACACGTTTTACTATTTTGTAGGTTCGATATTTTGTTTTTCGATCCCATGTTGTCGATATTTTTGCATTGGATATTTTGACTTCTGATAATTGTCCTCAGCCATATTAATCTTTTTTATCCAAGTTTGCTTTGTGATATTCTGTTAATCTCTGAACAGCAAATAATAACTTATACACGAACGTTAAAATTACCTTACCAATTTGATTTTTTATAGCTGTACCTCAGTTTTAGAAACCTTACAACAGATTAAGATTTTTATCATAGAGTTATAAGGTAACGATACAAAGTATTAGGTTATTTTATCGATTATTACTACGGACAATAGTGCTTATTTATTATCTAATATAATAAAAATATACAAATGGCAACAGGTACAACATACTAAGTTAACGAAAAGCATAAAGAGAATCGAACTAAAACAAACTTAATGAATAGGGCACAGGACACCGTCCAGGTGGTTCAGTTGAATTGTTATGTAAATCCACCCCAGGTGTTCGAAGCGCGAGTGGGGCCAACGGCGCCCCGCGGAGACAGGATTTGATTTTTCCCGGTTTTACACAGCAGCGGTGTGGTCTTCAACCGAGATTTCCTATCGGACGAAATTAATTTATGATCTTAAAGCTATAATCTCGTATAAATATTAGAAGCGACGAAACTGATATAGGCAGAAGTATCAATAAAATCAATAAATAGATCTTTTTGTAATCCGGATTATATCTTATAAGGATAAACTTGTGTAACCAAAGTAACAGTTAAGTCCGCGTTGTGAAGAATTGCTGGCTTTAAAAAAGGTGTTATAACACATACGGGGTGTTTCACAAGTAAATGGAAGCCGTTAGGCAGCATATTTCTTTCATTAAAATAAAAAAAAAGAGTTTTTATTAACGGGAATCCGAAAATCCCCCATTTTCAAATTATGGCTTTATAAAGGGTACGTAATGAAAACGTTTTTAATTAAGTGTTTTAAATAAAATTTTTAGATTTGTATTAAATTTTGCGTAATATTTAATAGTATAAAACTTATACGTATAGAAAAGGGTATGTTTTAAGGGCAAGGGGGTATTCTGTCATAAAAAACTTTTTTGTGCTACTTTTTTTTTTGTAAAAGGTCAGAAAGATAGGACAATTTTAAGTAAGAGGGGTACTTTCACCTCTAAATAATAAATTCATTTGTTTGCGAAAAATTTCAGTTTAAAAATTAATGTATATCTCAACGCACTTAAAACTTTATTTCTACATAATTTTAATTTGGTTAAAAATTGTATGATATATCAAAAATAATAAAAGTCTAGTTTTTTACGATTTTGTGCGATTTAAATCGCATTTTTGTCCTTAACGTTATTATTTTTTTTTATCCCGAAAGTGCGTTTGGTGAGTTTAAAAAAGAAAACATTATTTACATCCTTGTCACATACTTGTCGATTGGGAAATGCCTCTCTATATAATCGTTTTGCTTTCTTAAAATTTCAAAGGCTTTCGCTAACACAATATTGTTACGGTTTTCTAACTTTTCGTGCTTGGATCTGATAAATAAAACACCCTGTAACACCTAAAAACACTTTATATATTACTTTGCAACGACAAAACACTTTTTAATCCTAACTCTATTACTATTTTAACTTAACTGGCCACGGTTTTTATTTACCTACTTACTCTTCTATACAATTATGGAAACATTTCCTAGATTATTCTTATACTACCCCGTATAGAATATTGGAATATTAAATAAATAAATTTAAACCTTTACTCTAAGGCCTGGTACTTTCATTAACGAATAACTTTATTGTCCGGATAATTTCCATGGTTACAATTGTCAGAACAATTTTATTGTTATTATGGAAATTATCCGGCAAATAATTTTATCCGTTAATGAAAGTACCAGGCCTAAGAGTGTTACCATATGACTATTTATATTTGTCATATCGTAACAATATTAATACCAGTTTGCTCTTTACTGGTGAAGTAATATTTTCCTTTTTAAACTTACCAATCGCACCCTAAAATTAAAAATTTTAGTTTTTTTTCGCCGTATTTCCGGGAGTACAAATTTTCCAAATTTAAACCACCCACCCATCTCTTACCGTTTCGGAGATCCCCATGCTGTTAGTTCCTATCTTATATATATATATATATATATATATATATATATATATATATATATATATATATATATATATATATATATATATATATATATATATATATTATATATATATATATATATATATATATATATATATATATATATATATATATTATGCACCTGGGGTGGATTTACATAACAATTCAACTGAACCACCTGGACGGTGTCCTGTGCCCTATTAATTAAGTTTGTTTTAGTTCAATTGTCTTTATGCTTTTCGTTAACTTGGTATGTTATACCTGTTGCAATTTGTATATTTTTATTATATTAGATAATAATTAAGCACTATTGTCCTTAGTAATAATCGATAAAATTACCTAATATTTTGTATCCTTACTTTATAACTCTATGATAAAAACCTTAATCTGTTGTAAGGTTTCTAAAACTGAGGTACAGCTAAAAAAATCAAATTGGTAAGGTAATTTTAACGTTCGTGTATAAGTTATTATTTGCTGTTCGGAGATTAACAGAGTATCACAAAGCAAACTTAGATAAAAAAGATTAATATGGCTGAGGACAATTATCAGAAGTCAAAATATCCCATTCAAAAATATCGACAACATGGGATCGAAAAACAAAATATCAAACCTACAAAATAGTAAAACGTTACAATACAAATGATTGAAAACGGAATATCGTAAGTGCAAAATATCGAAAAGAAAATATTGAAAAAGTAAAATTTCGAATATAAATTATGGAGGGACCACATTTTTTGTAAAAAATAAAAAAGGTGGATCTAAGCAAATGTTACATTTGAGGATCGAAATGACTGTTCCTCTTCTTCTTCTTCCCTGGGATCCGTGTTGATTCACTACCGGAGGCAGCGCAGCCTCTTGGGCTTTTTGTACCTAATCTCCCATTATCTTTTATACCAATCCTCCAAATAGTCTTGTTCCTTATACAAGTCTGTACAACCCCGAGACTGGTTGGTTGATATATTCCTGTGGGCTCATTTGGTTGAATATTGCCGTCTTTTTTAAATATTGCACGTTTGGTGTTTTTTCAACCCTTCACATTTGCAAGTATATGGTAGAGCTTTTGTTTTTCAATGATCATATTCTGCAATGGTATTGTATATATCTTATATATGTATATATATAATATATATATATATATATATATATATATATATATATATATATATATATATATATATATATATATATATATATATATATATATAAATATATTCAATTTGATACAAATATGACCAATTTCATTTAAATTACATTTTTCTAGCAGTTGCCCATAATTAAAAATCTGTTTCATTACTAACCCTTTGACAGGCCGTTACTCAAAAACGGGGGATCTCAAAACCCCTGTTACTAGGAACTTTTGTACTATTTTAATGCGGGGAGGACGATGCCGAAAGGTTTACGTTTACTTTTGAAACGCCTTGTATATATAAGAATACTAAATTACTTATTCCTATGTTGAGTAAGGTTTATGTCGAAAGCTGAAAGAAAGTGAATTGCAGGGATTCAAATTATATCACCATTTATCATTCTTATTACGCCTGGGTAGCGTTATTTTTAATTTTACGTAATTTATCTCCCAAACTATTATACGCAACTCTAATGTAAAATAGGCATCTAGTAGTAAATAAAATATGGTCCCTTATTTATTTAATTTTAGTTTTTTTATAAAAAGGTCTATAGCTGTGCAGGTGTGCTTGCGAAGGTAAACCCGAGCGTGTATTGGAACAAAACTGTACAGATCTATTCCAATGCACGCTCAGGTCTACCTGCGCAAGCCCACCTGTATGGGTAGACAGTAATGTGTATGTAGAGCTATATACAAATATTCTAAAAAAATAACGCTTTAATTTGCTTCTGTAGAATATTTATGATCTTATAAAAAACACTAGTATGATAAAATCCTGTGCATTCTTATCTTTTTTTATTATATTCTACTATTTTCCCGTGTAAAAATTGACGAAAGTGTTATTTAGTAATCGTATTAGACGTAACGGGTTATATTTTTATATGATGTTTTATTTAACAGTGTGTAAAAAATATTATAAAATAAATTAGAGAATATTTAAAAATAAATTCTTTTTACTTAAAATATTAGATTAATAACTATTTTTCCCTAAAACTCTGTTTAAATTTTTCCCAATGTTTTAATAGGTTTTATACACGTCTGGCAAACAAATTTCTTAGGTGCGGAGATTTTCAGTGCGATAACAGGAGGTGTCAATTTAATAGGCAAAGGCTTAAGCGAAATAAAGACAGACAGAAAACGTGTAGCAGCTAATTCCCTTTCTACCGACCCAAGAAGAAGAGGGGAATGCTTCGGCCGGACTGCCACAACACACACACGCCCACTCAGTGATGCCAGATCTCACGATTATTCGTAAGATTACACGATTTTGGTTCCGATTTCACGATCTTACGAATTTACGAATAAAGTAGCAATTCTAACGATTTTTAAATAAATCATTTTAAAATAAAATATTGAATTTGAATTATTAATTTACTTCATCCCCGTAGTGAATGATAACAATGGCATATCAAAAGAAACGACCGGGGAATCTCCGTCGCATACGAACGGTTATCGAGCAAAACGACATGGGATTCCCCGTTAATTACAGGTAAAGGTGCCTTACAATTTATTTTTTTGCATTTTCACGCAGTCTTGTCTCGTATCGTAATTTTTACATAAGTCAGAACCATCGAAAATATTTTATTTAGAAAAAGTTTAATTGGCGAAAAAATTGTTATGATTTTTCTATCAATAACAACTTGATACGAAAGTTAGATACTAGTGACATATTATACAGAGATAAAAAGCTTAATACTGACTCAAACAATTCTGAGGACTAAGCATCATGTAGTAGTGCCTATATTACCTAGATAACGCTAGGCCAACATTTTAAAATTTATGTTACCTACTCGTTTATTTACTGTTTTAATATTTGAATTGGTGTAATATAAAGTTACATTAAGTTTAATAAATGTATTAAACATTGCCATTGTGTTTTCCTTTTTAACAATAATATTAAGTAATTTGTAATCTTCCACGACTTCTTACAATTTTTCGTCATTGTATTTCACTATTTCTGCTTTATCTCATCTGGCAACACTGCACACACTACTCGGTGTTAACCAAGGAAGTTTAAAGGTGTATGGAAGCCCAATACTGTAGAACAAAATTGTCCAGGCGTGCAGGGCAGCGGGAATAGGGGGGTTGGCCCCGCGGAATTTGCGCAATGAATAGTAGGTCAGGGCCGGATTTCCATAATTCTTTGTTAATATCTATAAAATTGACATCATCAAATGTCAAATTCCAACATTCACTGTTTTTTTTGCACAAAATTGTTGGTTATTAAAGGATACTACAATAGAATATTTAAAATTATTGTGTAATATTAGATTTTATATCATCTGATATAATATGGAAAGAATAGATGGCGCCGCTTTACTGCCTTCTATTTAAATGGTCGATATTTTTGGAAGTTTTGTATTTTTACCAAAAATCTTTGTAAACAAATAAAAACACGATTTTTTAAAATAAATTTCAAACATTGTATGATAGTATTATGTACTTATCACCAATTTTGTGATAAAAGAAGGGCAAGATAGTGTAAATGAGTTTAATCTAATCCTAAGATTCTGGTTATACATTAAAAAGTGAAAATTTTTATAACTGCTTTTTAGGCATATACTTTTCACTAATAACAAACATTCATGAGACAGAATAACAGTGGTTAAAAATGTTTAGTAACCTTTGGTACCTGAGTATCCATTGTAACAGTATCCGTTAAATATTATGTGTGTACAGTATGTCGAGCTTAAAAAGTTGATAATGCAAGATTAAGAAATCAAAAATCTAATTTATTTTTAAACAAATGATATTGTCTCGAAAGTTGCCTCCTCTCCGATTTTGATCAAATTTGGTATACAGGGTTTTTGGCGCTGATTACAAATCTGAAAAATATCTTTTCGGCAACGTTTCGTTTCGAGATTTCATCATCAAAGTTGAAAATTAAACTAACCTCATTTTCACTATATTCTCCCTTCTTTTTGTACATAATTCTTGATTTTTACACTAAAGTGGCACACGATATTTTATAAACACCTTTTAAAACCTTGTATTTTTATTTATTTTACATCTTTTTTCTATTGAATTGCGAACTTTTAAGTTCAAAGGCAGCAGCCATATTTGCTTAAAAAATAAAATTGTAAAAAAGGAGTAAAATAAACATAAAAAAAAGTTTTTAAAAGGTGTTTGTGAAATATTGTGTGCCAATTTAGTGTAAAAATCAAGAATTTTGTGCAAAAAAGGAGGAATAGTGTAAATAAAGTTAGTTTGATTTTCAATTTTAATGATGAATATCTCGAAAACGAAACATTGCCGATTTTTTTTTTTAGATTTGTAATCAGCGCCCCAAAAAACCGTACCAAAATTGTACTTCCTTTCATTCAATTAGAGGGACCTGTATATATTAAAATTTGCCTGCTCTGCCCAGTAATCAATAATTTTGATCCTTTAAAAGAGTGTACTAAATTATTAAATGAAATAAAAGTACCTAAATGTAAACCTTATTTATTTTTAATAATCCACAGAAATACACAAACATTGTGCAAATCATCTAAAAGATAGTTAAGATTGCCTTACTTTTCTCACTAATATTTCCTATGAAATTTTCATTTTCTATTATTCATAATTGATCTATTATTATTTATTCGGTTACCTAACGTTACGTCTTATAAGAAGCACCTAATTTAAATATAAAAAATACTTACCTAAAGTTAAAAAGACGGGTATGTTATCCTTGGATTTGCAAGACAAAACCATACAACATCTAGTCATTTTGTTACGATATTATAAGTAACAAACAATAAACACAAAATTATAGTCACAATTTAATAAACACTAATCACTAAAATAAGAAGGTTTTGATTAATCCAAAAAACGGTACTCCGGCTCTCATAAAACTATAATGTGTTGGCTAACTTCACACTGATTTATCAGTGTGTAAGTAGGCAACACATTAAATTATTTCCTGGAATTTTGTTATTGCGCAGAATCGGCGGGGCCAACTCTGACAGTTATTTTCATACTGGGCTGGACATTTTTTGATCGAATGGGCCATAGCACAGCCCTACTTCACTTTAACAAGCCGTGAACAACCACTTGGCAACGCCGCAACCGGCAAGAGATTCAGATCGGTTTCCCTCGAGCGCGATGAGCCGTAATCCGGGTATTGAGGCGCGTATTTTTAAATTCATTTAAGGCTCAATTCAAAGATCGCGTAAATAGTATTGATATTTCCATTAAAATAATTAAATCAGTATAATAATTGAAAAAATAAATATATTTATATAATATTTAAACTCTAAAACAAATTAATTTATGTGCATAGGTCAAGGCATAAGAACATGATGCTGTTGTAAAAGGAAACAAGTGTAATTTAACATTTAGTTAGTAATTGTACTTAGTTTTAGTTTTGTTTATTTATTTATTAAATGTGTCTAGTTTCCTTTTTTTGTTTTTTGACTCAGCCTTTTCCGATTTTTCTGTGGCATTTTTGTTATTTCTTTTTTAACATAATTATTTAAAAGAATGTTTGAAAATATAGAGCACATCATAATGAACATATTTTTGTTCTCGTTACCACAAATACATTGCGAGCATAAATCATTAAAGCCTTCATGTTGTCTAGTGCTTAAATTAGTTAGATCACACAGGATAGCTTTTTGATTTTCCATTTTTAGGAAGTCACTCTCAGTATCAGGGTCATTAATAATTTTCTCAAAAATCGCGCACATATGGAACAGAACGTCTTTAACAATTTCTGTAGGAACCTTTAAACCGCCACGTTGTAGACAATCAAAGTATTCGTCGTCAATTAGGTTTCCCTTACTTTCAACAAGAAAAGAAACACAGATGTTACAATTATTATATTTTTTTACAATTTTGTTGGCAGCATAACCGGCTATATAAATTTGTACCGATTTGTCAATTTCATATTCATTTAGGTATTCAGTTTCAAGTAAAAACAAAAATTTTTCAGTGTAATTATTTTGAGGTATTGTCCAATCAAGATCATTTTCCTGGATACAGCCAAAATCTTTATTTAATTGGTCACTTCGATCCTGCATTATCTTGGTTCTTTCAGCAGGACTTTTTCGGGAAACAGGGACTGTTTTTGAGAAGTAATGTGGTAAATTTGGAAAAATACTAGGCACTGCATTTAACTTTAGTCTAGTTTTGGTAGGTACCTTTTGCATTGACCCATCTGGCAAGCGATAATCATCCTCTCTAATAATGTCACTTTCTACAAAATGCTTAGCGCAAACCACAGAATATTTTGAGGGTGACCATGACTATCTAGGAATATTCCTAAGCCAATGGGCTTTAAGGTTTTCGTCCTTTGGAAAGGTGAAAACAGATACAGCTGGTTCTCCTGCATCAAGAGAAGTTTTATAATTGGATTTGCACCCAGGCACACAACAAGGACTTGGCATGGTAAATTAATTAAATTGAGAAAATACCGAGAAGATTACCAGGAAAATAATAATAATAACAGTAACTAAATAGTATCTAATAAGCAGGCACCAAGTACCTATGCAACGCAATAACAAAAATCAAAACGAACGACAAAATTTCAAAATGTATACCTACGTACTTACGGTAATTTCCAATGCTAATATTTGTTACTGTTTTTAAAAAATAACTAAAAAAATACCTTCAAAATTAAAGCCAAACACGAATCATTAAAACACACTTTCAATTTTAATTATTTTTTAAAAAGCACCACCACAAAATGTCAAGTTCATTTGCCGCCATTTACTTTAAGTACTTTATAACATCGGCACTTTTCACCCGCAGATATTCTTGTTTTTACGCAATGTCTGCGGAAAAAAACTGTCCCGGTCACTCACAAATTTCACACAGTAAGACCTTTTACAGGTTTAGTCTTTATCTTAACAATATTTTCTTTCAAAAAAGTTGATTTATTCACAATAACACAACAGAGCAACAGGTCATTCAACGTAAATCATATGACTAAACAACAGCAAACGTGTGTCGCTAGATCTGAAGGCATAGTTGCCAGATTTCCTTGTTCACGGCTTGTTAAAGTGAAGTAGGGCTGTGGCCATAGCATTGGGCTACCATACACCTTTAAACTTCCTTGGTGTTAACCGATCCCCGGCCAGCAATGCAAGTGAACGCGACGGGCAATGTTGCCAACCAGTAAAAATAAAATTATTTATGTTGTCTTGCTCGATAAAATAACAAATACCTATTATTAAAATGATAAAGTATCTTTAACCATTCTAAAATATTAATATTTTGTACATTTTTTTTGCTAAGCGCATAACTTTTTTTAAATGAAAAGTTTTATAAAATGTATGATTTTTAAAACATCTCTAAAATTGCTAATAAAAATGTTACTTAATGACAACACTGTTGACACTATCCTAACGAATTGTAGGCATCGTCGACCGTCGTTCAATTGAAAGGGCAATGATAGGGGAAATTGTTGTCGTTCTCTTTTTAATCTGGGGTCATACCATATGTATCCTACTTTATTACATTAAAATCGGCTCCCAAGCCCTTGCTTTGCCAATCCTGTATATATTTATATAGTTTTTAAAATCGTGTAATCGTTTAATTTTTTAGATGAAAAATAATTTGTGAAAAGTAGTGTATGCAAGAAAGTAAAATATAGTCCAATGATTTTTGTGTTTATGTATGCTACCAAACTATGATTTAATATTTACGAATAAAATTTTAAAAATGGAAATGGTATAGTTATTACCGGAAAATATCATGGCTTTTTTATTTCGCAATGTTTGTTTTATGTTATTGTATGTTTGTTAAGGCGCGTTTATACCAAAGTTGATAACCAGAAGTTGACAAAAGATCGTTTGTAGAAAACTAAAAGTTGCACTTCCCAAATTAGAGCAACAAGTGAACAAATTTTTGTAGAAAAGTAAAAGTTGCTCTTCTCAAATTTAAAGAAAGAAATGGAAAACTTGTTGTCAAAAAATTGGAAGGTTTAGGTAGTTCTCCCCTAGTTTTCTACAAGTCGCTTGCGCAAAGCAACAAATCATAAACTTTTAGTTATCAACTTTCTTTGATCTTTACCGACACTCCGCGGGAAACCAAAATTTAGTGGAACATTTGTCTCTCCACAAGTGGAAGACAAAAAAAGTTTCTGTATTTTGTAGAAAAAGGAACAAATTGCCGCAACTTGTGGAAAACTTAGTGGAAACTTTGGTGTAAACGCGGCTTCAGGGTCAAATCATGCAACTAAATTCTAAAGCGGTTATCCTCGTAGTCGAGTTTCCTGTGGAAAAAAAAAAGTCAAAGCTGAGGTTTCTACGAAAGAGAATTTTTTTTAGCTAAAACTTAGTGAAATCTGTTCAGAATGACCTAAGGAAAAAAGTTAACCCAAAAAAAAAA
Source organism: Listronotus oregonensis (assembly GCA_019359885.1). Lineage (NCBI taxonomy): Eukaryota > Metazoa > Arthropoda > Insecta > Coleoptera > Curculionidae > Listronotus > Listronotus oregonensis. The sequence continues at coordinate 9,200 of JAHBCN010007899.1, read as the reverse complement.
TAGTTCCCGCAATGAAAACGGGGTGAAAAACACCCCCAATTTTCCCCCCCATTAACCCAAAAAGTTCAGAATAACCTTGTTTCTAATTTTTAATGGATATAGTGAGTATTTTGGGCCGCTGAATCCGATTTTAATGTAAAAGATTAAGTGAGAGGGTTGCAACACCCTTATTTTTACCCTTTCAACCCTTAAAATTTAATTTTACTTAAAAACTGTTTTTTTCTTTTTTATGGGATCTAGTAGGTATTTTGGGTCGCTAAATCCGAATCTAACCTCAAATACTAAGTTAGAGGGGTGTAAGACCCCTATTTTTACCCTATTAACCCTTAAAATTATTTTTTTTAAAACATTTTTTTTTGTTCATTTTTATGAGATCTATCAGGTATTTTCTAATGCAAAACCCGAATTTAACGTCAAAAACTAAGTAAGAGGGTGGTAACACCCTTATTTTTATTCTTTTAACCCTTGAAATTAAATGTTCTTTTAAAAACCGATTTTTTGTCATTTTTATGGGAACTAGTAAGTGGTTTGGGCCGCTAAATCCGAACCAAACGTTAAAAACTAAGATAGAAGGGTGTAACATTCTTTTTTTTACCCTTTCAACCTTCGACGTTACATTTGGATTTAGCGGTCCAAATTACCTACTAGATTCCATAAAAATGAAGAAAAATCGATTTTTAAGGAAAATTAAATTTTAAGGGTTGAAAGGGTAAAAATAAGGGTGTAACAACCCTTTTACTTAGTTATTGACGTTAAATTCGGATTTAGCAACCCAAAATACCTACTAGATCCAATAAAAAAGAAAAAAATCGGTTTTTAAGGGAAATTAAATTTTAAGGGTTGAAAGGATAAAAATAACGGTGTTACAACCCTCTAACATAATTTCTAACGTTAAAATCGGATTCAGCGGCCCAAAATACCTACTTGATCCCTTAAAAATTACAAAAAAGTTTATTTTAAACTTTTTGGGTTAATGGGGTGGAGGGGAAATTGGGGGTGTTTTTCACTCCGTTGTCATTGCGGGAATTCTTTTTTGGTTGACTTTTTTCCTTATGGGTCTTCCTAAACAGATTCTACTGGGTTTCAGCTATAAAAAAGCTCTTTCGTGAAATCGCTAGGTGGGGTAACAAGGGGAATTCGACTATCAACCGATTGTGCTGAGTAAGGTGAGGTCAGCTAAGTGACGTTATTCTACATTTAATATGGCGGACCGCCCAAGATAGCGGTCTAGTTATATTTTATGCCCTTTCAAGGTATGGGTATTAAATGAAAGGGTTTGCTGAAAAAAATACAAAAAATAAAATGACGTCACTATAAATCCAATATGGCGGACTAGTTATTTTTTATGCACTGCCACGATGTAGGTATTAAATTAAATGTTGTGCTAAGAGGAATACTCTAAATATCATATTGCGGACTCTCCAAATCCATTTCATCTATAACCAGACAAAAAATAAAAACAATTATTAGTTAAGAAAACATTTTTAAAAAACAAGCAAGAAGAAAAACAATTAAAATTAAATCAAACCCGTTAATTTATTACATTACACGATTTATAGAATTTAAAAGCTTCTCACAAGATTTAGCTGTGTAGATAAACAAAAATACAATGTGTAACTTGATCTTGACATAAATAATTCTAAGAAAAAATTATCTCTTTTTTTATAAAATAAGTTATTTAGCGACAAGTTTTTATATCATATAACTTGTGTAATGTAATAACTTAAAGCTTTATTTAATTTAAAATTATTTTTTTCTTTTTAGTACATGTAATAAAATCTTGCCGCCAAAATACTTATTGCTTGTTTTGGCCATGTTAACGCTTAACAGTGTGAAAGAGTAAATGGTCTAATGTACAGGGCCATACTAACCCTATGGGCTGTTTGGGCTACAGCCCAGGTGTGCCACGAACGTAAAAATGAAGAGTTTCTAAATATGCTTAAATCTATATATCTCAGTTAATAAATTCGGGAAAGCATGAATCCACACCCCGAGTAAGACCGCTCAGTGAGGTAGCGTTAGTGGTTCGCGGTCGCACTTTTCATGCATATTGGAGATGAGCTTAACGGCGATTTTTAAGTCACCGGTATATCGGTGACGGTGACTTATAAGTCGCCGCTTCCTTTAACGGCGACTTTAGTCGCTGTCTAACCCAAAAATAGTTAATATTGGGGTTTATGGGGTATTATCTTTGGTTTATTTGATAGTAGAAGCTAATAAATGTAATAAAAGTTGTTATTAAATTTAAAGTTATGAAATTTTAGAGGTGGCTATTTTATAGTAAATAAGAAATTACATTATTACAAAAAGACTAAAAATACCAATCTCTTTATTTTATTCATTTATTTACATAAACATAATTTAAAGGAAAAAAGCGGAACAAAAAAAAACAAATTAACCAAACAAAGAAAAGCTCGCAAAAATAAACATAAAAATAATAATTGATTAAAAATACAACAAAGAATAGCAAAAAAACGGAAATTCTGAGTACTTACTAAAAAGTTAAATGTTTCGATTTGAATTAAAATATATGAACATGCTTGCCTTCTTTGAATTTATTCTATTTCGACGTTCTGTAATTATTAATTTGTCCCAGCTTTAAAAAAAGTCGTTTACATGGAACCGAGGTAGTTAAAAGGCACAAAACATATCCCGAAAAATATTGCTCAAGATTGTATAGTAATATTTGTTATAATCCATTTTTGATTTGATTTGATTGATTTGAACGCGTTAATAAAACACATTTCGACTATCTTTGAAGTTCAATTATCGCTTAAGAATTTGCCGTTAATTTTGGGTTTTGTATTCGTAGAAACAGTTTTTTTAAGCTCTTCGTCGTCGGTATCGCTATCATTACCACTCTTTTTTTCTTTTTTGGCAACCACGGTTTTTTTTTTTAACCGATTAAGATTCCAAAAGATACCACCATTTCTATTCCTTTTTTCTTTAAATTAGCTGCCAAAGACTTGTCAGAAAAGGGTAATAATTTAAATCTTGGATCTAAAAATGTGCAAAATACAAGTGTATTGCCGAGTTCGTGGTTTTTAAACCTTTTCAAGATACTTTAATATAATTTTTCATAAATTCCAATATTCTAGGCCCTAGGGCGCTAATTGGTTTATAGCCCAGGGCGTCAAAATTGAAGAACGGCCCTGCTGATGTAGCAAATTATTTAGAAATTGAATGTGGTATACAACACTAAAATTTCGGTTTAAAGCACTAAAAAATACTTAAAAAATTAATTACCTACATTTTATTACCGGAATTACTACTTATGGTCAATTATGAGGAAACAAATATTCTGACAAAAAAATAAGTTTCCGCCTGTCCTTTTGTAAGACATCCATTCTTTTAGGTGATTTTTTGATATCTATTCTGTCTTTATAACCGATTAAATTGACTTGGATAATTTTTAACACAACGCAACACTTTTTTTGTAGTGTTAAACATAATTGTGGTTTGAAAACACGTGTGTTTAAAAACACAAAGCCAACAAAAAGAAGAGTCTATTTTATATTTTTTTTTTGTTTTAGGTACCATTGGTTTTCAATAAACATTTAGGTAAGTACTAATTAATTAATTGGTATTGATTTTTACCACCTGGTATTTTAGAGTTCGTTTTATAAACTGTTAGAGTGTGACGGAAATGAATTTAAAATATTTTTTAAAGGGCTTGATGAAAACAATATTTCTTATAGAGCAGTCAGCTGCACTAGAAATGTTACAAAAAAATGAATTTTTTAAAATTTAAGCTATAAGTCTAGGGTTTAATTAGAAATTAAATTTTATTAATCAGAGCAAAGAAGATACATAACCCAACATAGAACTGAATCTAGTGCGCCAGTCCAAATTCCGGCCTGACGCACGTAGTATATTACACGAAACATTTCAGGGTGTTTTCCCCTATGATAACTTTGTTATCGTTTCACATAAAGATATAAGATTTGGTATACAAATTAACATAAGTATTCTAATTTCCTGTGAAAAAATTCTGAGATATTTAATTTAAAAATTCGCCCATTATATACTTTTGACTGACACTCATTCATTACCTTTTCAAAATAATGAAGCATTTTCCGATGAAGTAGAAATTTAAAATTTGGTATGTAGTAGGTTTTAGGACACAAGTAAAGGAAAAACTCGGGAAACTACACATTTCTATTCGGAAAGCTTTAAAACAGGAGCCCTTACCGTCGATTTAATGGTAAAAGTCATTAGGTAACATTTTTTGGTTTATAAAAATTGGGATGGAGAAAAAAACTGTAAATATTAAGTTTCCTATTTCACGAAAAGGGTTTAGTAGTCCCAAACGTAGTTAATGAGTTATTCTATTTGATAATACATTTACAGCAAGCTATTAAGTAGTTTAACTACCTTTTAAAAATGATAGTACTAAGTGACTTTTACGTTTAAACCGACGATATTTTGGAGTTATTTTAGAAGTAAGTTTGCAATCTGATTTTACCTGAATATCTGAAGTCATAATTGTGTTAGAATTTATAATGCGGGTAGGATTTTATTTATTTAAAAAAATTGTTAAAATTTACCTTTCAGATCCAAACAAGAAGCGTTTTAAGGGATATTAAAATGAGAAAATTTTGTATTTATTCTTAAGGTTAGGTTCTACCCACAGAGCAAGGTATACTAAGAAAAAAAAGCATGAGATCTCCCATTTTTGCTCATACATTTAACTCAGAAAAAAAAATCCCATCCCAATGCTTTCACCCAAAAACACTTTTGTAAAATAAAGGCTAAGTTTCTTTTCGAAAAGCTCGGCCTGTTAAAGTACAGAGACCTGAGATTTAACCAAGTTCTTTTCACAATTTTGTGTTACTCTTTTTTGACTTGGCAAGTTTTTACATATCTATCTGTTTAAATAAATAAAAACTGTCTGCACTAATGAAAAAAAATCATTTATTAATACAGACAGATCAGTTAAAATTTAAAAAATTACAAAAGAGTGAAAAAAACGAGATGTATGGATAGAAACTTAATCCTTATTTTACGTGTTTTTGTGGTATATATTATACGGGATACAAAAACTAGTCGAAAATTATAAACTCTTTAAATTACTTACTGGAAAAATTCCCTAATATGTTAGATCTTTCAGTTCAACCTAAGTTTATGTATATTTTGCTTAAATAGTTCAGAAATAGGGAACTTCCCCGAATAATGGATTTCTCTTTAAAACCACATGAAAAAAATACGGGTTCCATTAAAATTAAAAAAAATATAGTAATAGGTTTTTTTTACTTCTACAGAAGAAGTATAAACTTATACCCAATATTAAATAAAATTTTCAACAAGGATGCACAAAAACAAAAAAAAAATGAATTTGTCAAAAGCAATAACATTTGTCTTGTAGGTAAATATTTAATTTGTGAAATATCGCTGTGGGCATGCCTTAGTCTTACAGTACCATGGTGGATAATACAGAGAATAAGCTGTCTTCTTCCGATTGTTTCACAAAAGATGTAAGACAATCTTTGGTACGAACCTAAACAGTGAAGAGTTTTTTCTAATTCTGATTATCATACAAATAAACTCCAGTACAGCTTTGATGACGTTTTTAGCTGAATTAGATTTCACTCAGGGATCAGATAAAGGGAAATGCTAGATCCTACCTCAAAGCAATGATATTTGGATTTTAGGTAGACCCTTGTTTTCTGTGTAATTCAGTGTTTACTTACGCTAACGCCGTACCATTTACTTGTCTGAGCTCTACCAAATACAACTCTTATTAGCTACTGACTTTAAGGCTAAATTGTAGGAATAACTTTGTATCGGTAAATTCCAGCAAATGTACAGTATTTTACATCTCAGTATACATGTTACAGTCGATTAGCTGGTTAATATGGTAAAAGCCGGTAAAAATTAAATAGTATACTTTTAAGCTCTTTCAAGTTTTCTTATAAAATATTGATATTCTACTGTGGTTAAAAAATAAGCTTTTTTGTGTTTTTTTTTTTAATCGTGAAGCTTAATGAACCACATCAGCTCCCTAAGACAAAGAAGTTAATGAAATTGGCGCATTCCGGACTCACCAAAGAACGTGCCGACCGACTCTCTTAATTACCGAAGCTGAGAATGGCTCCGCGTAAAAGTTCCCTTCACTTAATTACCCGGAATAATTGTCAAGCCTTGTTAGCTAGGTTCGAGACAAGCAATTTGCTTTTACCTTCAGACCAACTTTTCCCGGTGCAAATGACAAGTTAGTTAATAATGACGCCCAAAATATATTTATGAACGTAACCTCGTTCTAAAAAGAATCTGAATTATTAAATTACTTTTTAAACAAATTTATTAAATTACATATGCCTAACGATTAACTTATTTTATCAAGACCTTTAGGTAACTAATTAAAGTTTGATAGATTCATATAATACTAGAACTTCGCAATAGTCTTTTGAAATCTAAAAAAATATAAGAGAGTAACTAATCTATAAAACACATTTTTATGCGACCGTAAGTTAGGTCGTTTATACCAATATGACGAGAGAGGTGGTAATGCCATTTAATGGGTTTTTTTATCTTTATAATAAGCCACAAAGGCTTATAAAGGTTAAGTAATTGGTACCGTAGATGTCGGATTTTTGATGGCTAACTCATTTTTTCAAGTTCCGTCAAAGTTGTCTAAATTAATGCAGATATTGCATTTCACAGCATCTTTTAGACAACGCGTTAGTGCCACCATGGACGTTATACAAATAACCACTCCATCTAAACTGCCTTCCCAATTAACGTCTGGGTAATGTTATTCAGACGGGAGCTACGTTTATCGTGGATTCTGAACTACACCCAACAGCACATGATGTTCATTGGCGGTCACTCGTCCATTTACTGACTGTGCCCAGCTTTGTTTAACTTCGCTGATCTTATGGAAATAGCTGTTTCAACGCGGAAGGTAGGTAGGTAGGTTTAAAGTGAGTAGGTATAACACCCTTTCACCGTGACCGATCGATCTATTGTGGCTCACACCCTTTTATATTTCTCCCACCAGGTCCAAACTCCTAATAAATCTGATGATCCTGTTGGGAGAGAGATTTTTTTCACCTCCCCGGCAACAAGGTGTCATTGCCGAGGATTGCGAATCTTAGTCGTGCCAGTGCTGGGCACGAACACAGTATGTGTTTTGCCGATTCACATATACCCTTGATTGCTCCAGTAGTTTGACAGTACATTGTTGGTTCGGTGGGCTTATGAAGGCCTTCGATTGTCTGAGACCCGGAAGTCCATACCAGTACCGAAGATTTTCTCTTGGTGTCCAAGCTGATATGAACTGCTTGGCCGTTCCATAAGATATACCGATGACCGGTTCCGGCCCTGTGAATTTTGTCTCCGCCCCCCTCTTGGCAAGGAGGTCTGCGGATTCATTACCCTCTAGGCCAGTGTGTCCAGGTATCCACAGTAGTGTAACCTTATTGTTTTGACCCAGTTTGGCCAGCGCATCCTTGCAATTTCAGACGGTTTTAGAATTGCACCGGCTGGATTCAAGAGCCTTAAAAAATGCTTGACTATCGGAGAATATTTTAACTGTCTTACTTGTGCAGTGCCGATCAACCAGCGTTCTAGCACACATCTCAATAGCAAATGCCTCCGCTTAAAATATGGTTGCCAGAGTGCCCAGGCTGAAGGAAAACTCTACCCTCGACGTCTGTCCATATATTCCAGCTCCAACACCGTCCTTGGTTTTGGAGCCAACGCAGAATAGGTCATTCATTACCTTTTAATGATAAAGATATGAGTTATACTCTCTCAGGACATAAATTACTCTGGTGGGGTCGCTGATTACGATAATAGGTCAGTTAACCTTCATCACGTCATTTAAAGGTTAAGTAAATAAAAAAACCATTGAAAAAAATATGGAAAAGTTCATGCATAAAGATTGATCCGAAGTGTAAATAAACGCTTGATTCAGATTCAGCGACCTCGAAAACATATGCATGAATATTTCCAGATTTTTCCAATGGTTTTTTCTTTACTTTACCTTCAAATGACCTCGAACCAGACGTAATGGAGGTTAACCGACCCTCTCATCGTAATCAGCGACCACAAAAACCCTAGTAGCACCTTACAGTTGATTATTTTGGTTTGTTGCCTCTACACATGAAGAGACGACTTATCAATTAAAATGAAATACAATTGTCTAGTTATATACAAATATTGAAGAATATTTTTTTAGTTTAAAAATAAATTATAGGTAAAATATTATATAACATCAATAGAATATACAATTAAAATTATTACTCCTTCCCACACCTTCAAAAAAAAAATCACTGATGATGTCACTTTTATACCCTCCTAACTTTTTAAATACCATTGCTATACCACTAAAAAACTTTATAATATAATGTCCAAATATAAAAAACAAAGAAATATACTAGTTTATTTCTTTGTTTTTTATATTTGGACATTATATTATAAAGTTTTTTAGTGGTATAGCAATGGTATTTAAAAAGTTAGGAGGGTATAAAAGTGACATCACCAGTGATTTTTTTTTTTTTTAAGGTGTGGGAAGGAGTAATAATTTTAATTGTATATTCTATTGATGTTATATATAATATTGATGTTATTAAAATTTTCGGAAAAATCAGAATTTTTTAAAATATGTGATGCTATCTACAGCTAAACGAACCAGTTTGTCATAATACAAGCAGGTTTTTTGTGGATCTTTATCCTGCAGTGACACAATACAAAATATTAAATACAACAATAGCAAACCTATCAAGTCATATGAAATATAGGAGCTTTTTTTTACGATCATGATCGGTAAAAGCTGCACTGGCATGGTCATAAAGTCTTATGGGGTAGCAATGGCTCCATCATGCTCACGCCCGAGCACAGTATCTTACTGGCCGGTTACTTACCCCTAAGACCTAAAAAGGTAAACAGTAGTGTGTAAAGACAGACATTTAATTCATTGTAAATAGAAGCTCAGATGAAACGTAAATTATTGATTAATTAAAAAAGGAATGTTTTGAATTGAGTTTGTTATGCTATTGGCCGAACGATAATAAATACGCTTATAGAAAAGGGGTTAAAGAACTGCTTATTTTTTCTATGCTTTAATTATATATATATATATATATATATATATATATTATATATATATATATATATATATATATATATATATATATATATATATATATATATATATATATATATATATATATATATATATATATATATATATAATA
>JAHBCN010007898.1:0-41316 GCA_019359885.1 Listronotus oregonensis | reverse complement strand
CCGATTTATAGTTGTACTGACGAAAGTATCTCACTATCACTCTAAGATTGAATTTCTCAAGCCAGCCTCCAAGCCTAATCTGGAAAACAAGCGCAGATCAATGCTGATATCTCTATAACAGAACCCCAACCTTATATTGGATTGGGACGCCAAGAACCTAGTTTAATTCCCCTAAAACACAGTCATGTTCATTGTCGCGAAAAAATCCGCCAATACTTATCCGTTACATATGAACGCCCAAGTTCTACAGAATCAGGGGTCATTTTATTTTGTTGTCCTTACTTTTAAGAATAACGTTAACTAGCAGAAACACATTGCATTAATAAACTTAGCAGCTTTAAGAAAGCTTGGATTCTTTTTTTCAAGCCGGCAAGTATTTCTCTTCTCCTAATTTATATACTCTGTGTCTATCTCGAATCGGCCCCTTTTTGGAATATTGTTCTTATGTTCTGGAAATGGCATCTCCCACGACTCTTTGCATTCTAAATTCCATTTAAAGTAGAGCTGATCTTCCTATTAATGATCCCACGCTTACGGAGAGCTTCTTTCTCTTGCCCACCGATGAGCTGTAGGGGATCTGTCGCTTTCACAATGTTTTTATGGCTTCTGCTCCGAAGAGTTGGCCAGTGTAATTCCTCTTTGGCAAATTCCAATAAAGCAACACGTAGTGCCACTTTTACGCATACTTTAACAGTCCAACTTAAGAGGCCGCAAACATCCCACTTTTTTCGTTTCTTTAAATCTCCAAATATTTAAGGACCGTGTAAATGAGATTGTTTTTCCCACACTTAAGACCCCCACGGTACGCTAGTACTTAGGTCCTTAGCCTTTGTGGACTGTCCCAAAATAAAACTAAAGTATTTGCAAATTCGTTCAGGAAAAGCGACTTAGGAATTGAGGAACAACAAAATAATCTTAGATAATTTCTCATTTTTTTGTGTGTAAGGCCAGTGTCCATTTTTCTTAGAGTGATCATTAGGTATTTTTTAAAAATAAATTATTTTATGTTTTACCTATCTATTATTGATCTATAATACCTTGATTGATTGATTGATTGATTGATAAAGTAAATACACAAGTTGAGGTTTTGTCCGCCTCGACACTGCAGCCCACAGGGCTTGTTGTATCTCTTGTGTATTTGTTTCGGTTAAAAGGTTTGACACCTTAGGACAGGTATAGTAGCCCTTTTACTGTTCTTTCTGATTCCAGCCTCCTGGTGGTTAGTGTCCACCATGAGGTTTGATTTGTTCTCCAGTATGTAAGTGCAGGGCACTCATATATGATGTGAGAGGCTGTCTCTTCCTCTTCGTCACATAGTCTGCAAATGGGTTCTTCTCTATAGATGCCCATAGTGTGCATATGTTTTCTTAGGTGCAGTGTCCGGTTATTAATCCTGTCACTATCCTAATCTGGTTCCTATTTAGTTTAGTATTCACTTGTCAATGCTTTCGATGGTAAGTCCAGCATTGATTTACTGTGATTTTGCCTTGGAATGTGGTTCAGTATGACTGATGTTGTGTTTGAATCCACCGAGTCATGTAGCCACGAACCGAGGCTTTTGGTATTCCAAAACAGGTTCAGGACCCAAAACATTGCTGCGGAGCCTCGCCTGGCCAGGGAGTCTGCATTTTCATTCCTGTATTTCTGTCCTGGCACCCAGAAGTGTAATTTGTTGTGGTTAGCCAGGTTTAGGAGGCATTGCAGACAGTTCAAACCAACCCTTTAGTTGACTTGTTGGGATGCAAAGCTTTTATGGCTGTTGACTATCAGAGAAGATAGTAATTCCCTGCCCTTATCTCCTCCTCAAGTTCTCTGCAGACAAAGTTCAATGGCATATATTTCCGCCTGGAAAACAGTGGGATATTTCCCCAGGGAAGCATATGCATTGAACCTGGGGTCATACCATGTATTCTCGCCGGCTCCATTGTCAGTCTTTGGGTCCATCGGGGATACCAAACCAAATTCCGAGACTACCGAGATCGTCACTACCGCCCCAGGTAAGCTGGGTTTTGTATGGTCTGTGTGTATTTATCCGTTTTGGCATTGTATCACTGCCCATCTCAAATATTGGGTTTGTGATACTGCTCGTTATTCTGGGTGTCCTAGGGCAGGCCCAGAGCACCAGTTGCTGTTACATTTCAGCCTGTATGCCCCAATCCTCGCCTCCGCCTTAATAATTATACCAAGAGGGGGAGGCTGAGTAGGGTTTCCATGGCTGCAGTTGGAGTGCTTCTAATAGCTCCCGTTATACAGAGAGACATGCTGGAGTTTGATAACTCCAGCTCTGCTTTTCTCTGTCTATTTTTGGCCACCAGATAGTTGAACCGTAGGTTATCATGGGTCTTACCACAGCAGTGTACAACCAGGTACTATGCGTGGCTGAAATCCATTTTCCCCACAGCTCTTGGTAGCCATTAACCATTTTGCCCTTATTAATCACATTCTGCATATGTGGATTCAAGGTTAGCTTAGAATCCAGAGTTAGTCCAAGGTACTTTACCTCCTGGACATAGCCGAGTGTGGTACCGAAGAAGTGAGGAGATTTTAAATCATCCAGCTTCCTTCGTCTAGTGAAGGGTATTAGCGCAGTTTTGCCAGGATTAACAGTAAGGTTTTCCTTGTTGCACCATCCCTCCAAATTCTCAGTGCCCTTTGCATAAGCCCGAGGTTGTTTTGTTATGCTTCCCCACGACAAGTATAGGATGTCATCCGCATACCCCTGGGTATAGAAGCCATTATTATTCAGTTCCACCAGGAGTTCGTCAACAACCATATCCCACAGTAGTGGGGATAGAACCCTCCCTGTGGGCATCCTTGACCACTGACACCTCCATTGTTTCGCTGAATAACGTTGCTTGCGCTCGTCTGCCAAGTAACATGTTGTTTATCCACCTACAAATGGTGTCGTTAACATTATGTCTGGCAAGAGCCGCGGCCATTGAGTTGAAGGAGGTTCGATCAAAAGCTCCTCAATGTCAAGAAATGCAGCAAGTGCGATTTCCTTGTTGTTCAGTGCAGTTCTAATCTGGTCACCAGTTGATGATGAGCAGATTCGCATGATTTTTCTGACTGATAGGCATGTTGGTTTTTGTGGAGTGGCCTCTCGCCAGAGAGTTTTCCCTGACATACCTGTCGATCAGTTTTTCCATTGTTTTTATCATAAAAGACGACAATGTAATTGGTCTAAGTCGCTTTGCCTGGGAGCAGTCCTTACCCGGCTTTGGAATGAAGACCATTTCAGTCTGCTTCCATGCATTGGGCAAATAGTCGTAGCTAGGCTTGCACGGAAGAGTTTGCAAAGCAGTGGAACTAGGGGTTTGCTTTCCCTGCTGTAGTAGTGCTGGGATTATCCCATCAGGTCCAGGTGCTTTGTAGGCTTCAAATGATTCAATTGCCCACTGATTTTTCGTAGGTTATGATTTCCTTTGCTACTTCCCAGTCGCTTCTTGTGGGCCGAATATTCGGAACATTAACGTCTGGGTAGGTCTCATTAAGTTGAGTTTCTCTTGATCCTGGCAGATGTGTTTGGAGAAAAATCTCCAATGTTTCCCTGCCAGTTTCAGAGTAGGTTCCATCTGGTTTTTTTACCGAGTTACCTGGGATCGTATACGCGGAGATGCCAAAGTAACGTCGATTACCTCTTTACGGGCTCTAGTCACAAAAGTAGGTTCATTCCTCCTATTTAATACCTCTAAATTTTCAGAAATAATAAAGTCTAAAGGTACTCACCTCTCCTGTTGATATCACTGCTTCCCAAGCAGTGTGGTGTGCGTTGGCATCCATCCCAATAATGAGCTGTAGGTTAGAGCGCCTACAGAATTGCTCCAACTGGCGGAGTTCCTCAGATGGGGGTGGATCGATTGCATCATATGGAAGATAGGTTGAAGCGAGGACAGCTTCATCCATACACCTTCCATGATGATTTCAGCCTTACCGCCGCCTGGTCCCTAGAACAGAATTCAGTCAGCTTTAAGGCATGTAATTCCTTCTTAATAAATATGCAGGATCTGACATTACCAGAGTTGGAGTCATATATTAACTTACCTCCGGCTTCGCCTAAGCCCCCAACTTTTCCTTTAAAAAGCCAAGGTTCTGTATGAGGGCTATGTCCGCGTCTCCACGAGATAGGAGCCTGCATAGGACAGCCGTGGCTGCCCTGTTATGCTGCAGGTTTGATTGAAGCACCCGCAGTTCCTGAAGACTCCTGTTTGCGTGTTTTGGTCATTCTGAAGGTGATTGGGTTTAGGCCCAGAAAGGCTTGGTAGCCCCTCTTGCCCAATTCCTTCAGGGCGTGTTCGTCCATAGCAATACAAGGGTGATGACCTGTTTCTCACTACTGGGCTGATGAGCCTCCAGTCACCTGTATTGAGTCCTTGTTTTGATCCCCAGATTCTGAAGGATTTTACCCGGCTCCTTGTCATCAAGGAGTTCCGTGGGTATAAATGTCACAACCTTGGCAGTTTTGACAACGTCCTTAGCGTATCCTACTCTAAGGGTCGCCCCCCAGGGTTGAATTTTTGGGAAATTTGTCCATTAGCCAGTCTCTGGCGTGATCGTTTACGCAGGTTACGAAAGTACCCCAGCCTGCGGGTAGCTACCCGCAAACTGCGGCCCCTCCCCCGCTGGAGACTTAAAGATCCGAGTCATCGCCATCTGAATCTGTTTGGACTGTTCCGCGGTGAGTTTTCCTTCCGGGAACGAGTCCAACGAGACTGCCGTTTTGTGGCCTGTAAGAGCCTGTTTGAAGGTTGCCCCAGTTGTTGTACTGGGTTTTACCTGTACATGCTCAGACCGGCCTTTCTTGGTTTGTCTGCACAGGGTGACGGTGTGTGATTGCGGAGCACTTCCGTTTGCCTTGCCTTGGGTTCGGTTCCCCAGACTCGGCTTTGCTGCCGAAGGTTTCTAGCCTCCAGATTGGCTTTAGTTTTCCTATTTGCCCTGGGCTTCCTGGGGTTTTAATAGGTTCACCTCTAGCTTTGGCCGCCTCAATTGCAATTTTTCCGGCGCTGTGCACCAGACAACCTGCGCTCGAGGTTGGGCTTCCGCTTTGGCTGGGTTTCTTGAGCTGCAGGGTTAGTGCCTGCAGGTTCAAGTCCAGCGGGTTTACCTCAGACGTAGGTGAGGCTTGGTCTTTATGACCTTCCTCCACCTCCATCTGAGTTGGATTGTTTCCTCTTTGAATCATACGATTCCCACGAGTGGTGAAAGGAGGTCCATCCCAGCAGAGCCGCTTACTGGGACAAGGCTACTTACTCCAGAAGGGCGCCAGGTATTCTGGAGGGCTCGTTAAAGACACATCTCCCATGTGCCACGCATCCCTTCGGCACGGATGTCCTCACCACCGGGGATTGGGTTGTAGAAGAAGAGGAAGAAGTAGTAGGAAAATGGTAGCTCCTAGCCCTTGAAACCAATGGCGTAGGGGCTTGAAGAGCAAGGGTTGGCCAAGGGAGGCCGATAGAAAAGATTAAAGCTTATCTCCCAAGACTAGTTTAAGAAAGGAGAGAAGAGAGGTACCAGGTATCACTAGATGTGAGCACTGGTGGTGGTCCGCGGCAGCGACCTTTGCAAAGGATTTTGAGAATTTTATCTTCTCTCACCCTACTTATAATCGCCACTAGCCAGATTCCGTGAGAGACCCTGGCCGATCCCCAATCCGCCACCTGGGACGCGCTTGGTAGGGCCACCCCAAGTATAATACCTTAGAAACGTAATATGTTATGATAGCAATAATACCTGCTATCACACCTGGCAATAAGCGGGCATTATGATAATGCCCGCTTAAAATGCCCTAATGCGCTAATATGGAAATTTTATTGCTTATCCAATTTTATTTTCTCACAATAAAGATCAAGTTTATACAAAAAATAATTTTTTCTTTAAACAATACTAAAAATTAAATTTTATTTCCAAAATAAAAATTACAATTTTGAAATGTCCCGGAAAATGTAGCTGATCCCACTATAGAATGGTCGGTGTTTTTTGTGATGGTAGCAGCGGTGGTAGCACTAACGCTATTTTGTATAGAAGTCCATTAAAGGATTTTCAATAGTCGATACGGAATTAACCTCGGAATTAACTGAATTGGCAATAATTTTGGCTACTTTGTTTTTGGATGAAATACTTTTTTCTATATATCCTTCAGCTACTGAAGAGCTTTTCCATTTCCCATGTTGTTTTAGCGTTTCAAACGAAGCACCTGCCTCAACAAGTAAAGTTGACGATGTGCGACGCAAACAGTGGCCGGTGTAAGCTTCTGCATTATCCAGTTTTAAAAATTTTGCGATCAATGTTGGGACGCTTCCTATGGTATTTTTCCAATGGGTTGTACTGTACATCGACCCTTTCTATAGGCAAGAAAGAATCTTCGCTCCTTTATTCCAGCTGGTCTTAATGTTGTGTACTTTTTTATTAAATTTAAAGCGCCTAAATCTTCTTCAATGATAGTAAAACTTTTCGAAGTTGAAGTTTTAGTTTCTGGTACCTTTATAACCAAGACTGTTCCTCTATCTTCAATGTCATCAATGGTCATTTTGACCAACTCATCTCGTCTTAAACCTCCAAAAACACCCATTACCAATATGACTTTGTGTACCAAGTAGATATCATCAGGAGCCTTCTTAATAAATTTTAATTTTGTTCTCCTTCCAAAACTTTAGACTCTTCGGGACGTATCCTTTGACTTAACTTTTAAAAAAGATATGAGACGATGGTATTGCGAAATGTCTATATTTTCATAGACCATCAACGTAGACCTTAGGTGGAATACTTGGTCCAGAGAGAGTTCGGACTGTATCGACTAAAAATAATAAAGTTTGTTAAACATATGTATTAAAATAAAATCAATAACTTACCAGTTCCTGAAATATGCCATTAAAACGTTTTCGGTTATTTGAAGAATTGCGTTCGCATCTTTCCAAATACCAAATATGCCATACTCCCGATCATACTGTTGCCTTGATTTAACTGGCAAAAATTTTCGGTCGCTTTTATGGCCTTTTCTCTTATATTTTGTGGAATTTCTTCCATTTTGAGCAAATCGTTAAATAAGAAATGCCAACTGACTAACTGACAGAAACATCAAAGTCAAACTTAACACCAGTCATTATCTACTTACGTATACAGGTACAGGTGCAACTTATTTTTATATTGCGAATAAATAATGTAATTAGTCATTGAAAACTCTTTTTGGTAAAACATAAAGCATTGTATGCACCAGGCTTTACTGGACATAATGCCCATCAGGTCGAAATCTAGCCCTCGGGCCAGAGGCCCTCGGGCTATTTCGACCTTCAGGGCATTATAGTCCCAGTAACGCCCTTGATACATAAATAGCTATTAATAATGTATGGTACAATTTTGAAGTTATTAGTATAATTTAATATTATTGTCGCTTTTTATATCATTTCTTTGTTTTGTAGTGCTGTATTGTACTTGTGTAAAATCCTACGTTTGACAGCATTGTGGATGGATATACTGTATAAAACCTTACAAAATTAGAACTAGGAAATTAAAAATTAAAAAAATAATTAAATAATTAAATATTAAAGAATTAATATTGTTTGGGATCATACCCTACCCAAAAAGTGACCCTCTTCAATGTACCAAAGTATTTTTTTAACACTCTGTATAAAAAAAAAACATTTATTAAAATTTAAAACATATTTTGAATGAAATATTTACAACAGTTTATTGAAGTATTTTAAGCAAATATGTTTTAAAAGTGTATGCCCTAAATTAATTTTAGTTTTAAGCGCGCCCTTTAATATAAAAAACCAACAAGTTCTAAAAATAATATCGAAAAAAATTTAAGAGCATCAAAATACCATTATTTTGCAAAAGTTAGCACAAACTCGCGAATATACTACGCAAATAGCTCTTATATAAATTCCGAAAGGCCAAGATCAAAGGCTAAATATTATTAGGTAGACTCCGAACGCTGTTAGAATGACACCGATACGTCACGGTCTCTTATGGCAAACCCGTATAAAACCGTGACGTATCGGTGTCATTCTAACAGCGTTCGATCTCTATTTCAAACTTTCAAGTCAAAACTTTGGTGCTATGAATTTTATAGATTAATTAACAAACAAACGGGTGATTTAAGGAACCTCCAATAACAACGACACTAATAAAAACTATTTAATAATTTATAAAAAACATATATTTTTAAGATTTTAGTACATTTACTAAAATGTAAAATAAATACCCCAGATTTTACAAAAACTATTTAATTTAATATTTAAAGACAAATTAAAATTATTAAAATTGTAAATAACATTTACATTTATATATACACATTTAATGAATATTTTACAAAATAATTACTTTTTGCTATTTCCTTCATGATAATATACAGTTCAGCAAGTCAGTATTAAAAAACAAGTATCCTTATTAAGTTTTCTTACTTCTGGAGGACCGTTTTGTTCTAATATGCTCACATTTTTACTCATGATTAAAATGTAAATATAAGCATGAAAAAAAAAACATTTAGATAAATAAGGTAATGTAATTTTTTTTGGTTAATTGCGTATATTTACGAATTGCAATGATTTTTTAAAAAATTTATAAGGCCTTTTTTTATCCATTACTTACTTATACTTGGTGTTTCTCAAAGGTGGTTCCCCCCTATAACTTTTTTATTTTTTAAGATGAGGAAATAAAATTTAGCTTGTCGATATATGACCTAAAAATGTATTGAATGAAGTGTTTAATTATTTCTGGTGATTTCGGGTTTCACCGGAAATGGCCCCATTTGATAGAAAATAACATCCTTAATTCCATGACACACATACAATTTTCCTTTAAAAATATTTTTTTAAAATTTAATCTAGAGTGCCATGACGTCGTTAAAACAACCAATTTTGAGTTCAGAAGGCGTAAAAAATAGTTGTAATTATCTTTTGTATTTTATGTCTTTTCCAGAAAGGTAAAAAGATTTTAAAATTTAATTTCTAAACATAACTAATTTTTTTTAATGGAACGATGGTGACTCGTTGGCATATTCAAAAGAGCATTTTTTTAAGAATAATTTGATACCCCACACTTGAGATTTGGAGTTAAATCATCACTTAAATAGTTAAAAAATAGGCATATTACTTGTTGATTATAAAAATAATTATTATTATTAGATTTTTATTATTAATTAATATATTTATGGGTATTTAAATCACAATGCCTAAAAAAAGGGTTGGGGTATCAAATTATTTACAAAAAATGCTCTTTTCAAATATGCCAATGAGCCACCATCGTTTCATTTAAAAAAATTAGTTATATCTAGAAATAAAAGTGTGGAATCTTTTTACCCTTTTCGAAAAGACATAAAATACGTCAGATAATTAAAACTATTTTTAAACACCTTCTTAACTCAAAATTAGTTGTTTTATCGACGTCATTACACTCTAGATTGAATTTTAAAAAATTACATATTTTTAAAGAAAAATGTCAAAAGTTGACATATGGGGTGTCATTGTATTTACGATGTCATTTTCTATTAAATAGATAGAAAAAATACATGGTGTTCCATTTAAAATTCAATAGTTAAGGTCATTGCCTGTAAAACAGGAAACCGTCAGAAACAATTAAACACGTCATTCAATGCATTTTTAGGTCATATATTGACACGCCAAATTTTATTTTCCCAGTTTAAAAAATAAAAAAATTATCGGGGGGAACCACCTTTAAGAGCACCCGCTATAACCAATAAAAAGGGATATGAAATGCATTTCTTTAATACAGATTAAACCTGCCTAAAATTTTGTAATTATGTAAATAAATAAACAATAAACTTGTTTTATTATAATTGTTAAATAATAATTTACAAAAAAATAAAAATGACCTTACATGTTGTTTATTAAAAGGGAATAATATATAAAATTAAAAAACAATTGTCCCCGATAGTTTATTAAAAGAAAGATCATTTTAAAACAAGTTGTATTACTGGCTAAAGCCATAAGGTTCCACTGGTAGAATACACTCTATAAAATTTAAAGAAGTAAAGGGATCTGATTTTAAATTAATGGAATTTTTATCAGTCACAACTGTCGCTACTGGCATTTCTCTATGTAGAAAACCTTAACGTTTTTTCTCTTCCCCACGGATCACTTAGAGAAAAGAATTTCGCAGATGATCTGCATTTGCACTGAGATTAACATGTACTTATTTAAAGGATTTGGCTACACTCTTTATTTAAGTATAATTCGTTAAGCAGCACAAAAACATTTCGCCCTATATTTTAAATTCAAACGGATCATAAATCATTATGGAAAAAGGAATAAGGGAAAATGGGCGACAAGATGCATGACTAACATTTCCTTTGGTTAACGGCGATATGGAGGCACTTCGATAATAGGGGAGATTAAACGTGCTCTTAAACCTATTGAAATTTCCATAATTTTGGTGTTGGATAAACAATTTAAAATTAATAGTAATGTACTTTAATTGAAGGTAATGTGAAAAACAACTTTTTTTCTGAAAGACATTTTATGCGGATATTGCCTAACAAATATATTCGTGCATTTTTTTAAATTAAAACAAATATCCTAGCAGAGCGCTTTCGGCAAAAACCATCATCAGTGCTATACGTCAAGCAAGAGTTACAGCAATTGGAGAGTACAAAATATGTAAATAGGAAATTATACAATTATTAGGTTAAAAATTAAAGTTAAAGTAAAATTTTAAATAAAATTTAACATTTGCTTTAATGGTTTTTTGGGCTGTTAGGCCGGCGTCGATTGTCTGGTTGACTTGACGTTTCGCCAACACAAGCGGTTGGCATCTTCAGAAGTTGTTTCCTAGTTGACAGTATGCGAACTACTGGGCTTTGAGCGGGCGTAGCTCGTATTTTTACGTTAGGGAGGCAGTTCGGTTACTTTCGGTTCAAAGAGGTTCCGGTCGGTTTTGTTCGTAAAGGGTGCAATTCTAGTACCCTTAATTATGAGGATCCATGTTTTGTTGATCTTAACTGCTTCCTCTTTCTTATTAAAATTGTTGCAATGCTTTTTTTTTATCTCTATGGCTTCTCTGTAGAGTCTGGAGTGGTATGCCGATGTGGGCGCGAGTACTTGGGTCTCCTCAAACTTTATTAGATGGTCCGTTGTAAGGGTATGTTCTGCTACGGCGGATTTGTCTGTGTGCCCCAGACGACAGTTGGCTTTATGCTCTTTAATCCTGGTGTTGATCGAGCGTTTTGTAGTTTCTATGTACGCGCTTCCACATGTGCACGGAATGCGATAAATTCCTGAAGACGAAAGTGGATCTCTTTTGTCTTTGGCCGATCAAAGCCATTCTTTGATTTTCCTCGTCGCTTTGAATATTGTTTTTACATTTTTCTTTCGTAGCAATCGACCAATCCTGTCCGTAACCCCCGGAATAAAGGGCAGAAATGCTTTTGCCACTGGCTGGAGTTGTTCGTTCTTTACGGGTCTGGTATTTGTTGGTTCCATTGATCTTTTGATTTCTCGCTTTAAATAACCATTGGCCCTTAAAGCATTATGAATTTGTGTAAGTTCTGCGTTTAGCGCTTTGGGTTCGCAAATTCTCCTTGCCCTTTCTGTTAGAGTTTTAATGTCTTCATATTTCTGACATGGGTGGTGGTTGGAATCCCTATGTAGTTAGCGATCTGTGTGTGTGGGTTTTCTGTATACGGTGTGGTCTAATGATCTTTCCTTACGCGTTAATAATATTTGTATATTTTCATGGATGCTGTTAATATGTGTCAGACATTTTTGCAGTTTATCTTGTCCATGACTCCATATTGCGAAAGTGTCATCCACATATCTATATCAAACTTTCGGCTTGTAAGGGGCACTGTCTAAAGCCAGTTGTTCGAACTTTTCCAAATTTGCTACTACCGGGCTGAAAGGGCTTCCCATTGCTACTTCTTAAGTCTGTTCATAAATCTTGTTGTCCCATGAAAAAAAGGTGGTTGTCAAGCAATGTTTGAAAAAATTGGAGATATCTCCTGGGAAGTTGTCATATATATGTTCCATTGCATCCTTTAGGGATACTCTTGTAAAGAGGGATACTACATCAAAACTTACTAATATATCATTGTCTTCAAGAACTAAGTATTTAATGTTCGAAATAAAATGGGTCGAATCCTTGACAAAGGAATCAGTCAGTCCGATATGTGGTTGCAGAAGTGATGCTAGATCATATGTCGGTGAACCGATGGCGCTTACAATGGGACGTAGCGAAATGTTGGCTTTGTGTATTTTTGGCAATCCATAGAGCCTTGGTATTGCAGCCTCACTTTTACAAACTATTTTCTTTGTCTGTTCTTCTAGACTTGACTTCCGAACTAAGGTCTTTGTTGTTCTTATTACGCGTTGTGTTTAATCATTGCGTAATTCCTTATTACTTTTTGGATCCATTAAATGATTTATCTTGTAATCTGCGGTGTTTATTACGACAGTGGCATTTCCCTTATCTGCTGGCAAAACTAGGATATTGTCATCTTTGTTCAGATCTTGAATAGCTTTTAACTCCTTATGCTCAGGTTACTATTGGGTGGTTTGGCCTTTTGTAAAATTCTTGCCGATTTCTGTACGTAGTTGCGATAATGTCTTCCTTTGGCGCATCTTTTGGAGTTATAGCAAAGTTTTCGCTCTTAGCAAGTACAGAGACCTCATCTAGAGACAAATTCCGATTGCTTATATTAACAACTGTTCTTTGAGTGTCTAGCGTTTGCTTTGGTCCAGTGTTTTTCATTAATCTTTCAAATTTACTTTTTTGGCGGTCAGTGCTTCTTTGCATTTCATTTTCCATGCTTTTAAATGATTTTCCATCAATTTCATCCCAGTCTGTTTGGTGAAGTCTGTTGCTTAGCTGATAAAAGATTCGCAATAGTTTTGTGTCGACTTCTGCAGCAGAAGCAGCAAAAAGTAAAGTTGATGCTAAAAAATATGTTTATTTATTAATATAATAGCTTTTTTATTTATTTTACTTTTTTTGGGAAAGTTTTATTTGCTTAAACAATAGGAGCGTGACAGTTTGTAAATGTAATTAATTCTATAATGGTGAAACTGCCATATTATTAGCCAAACGCATAGAAATATAAAAAGTACATGATTTTACAGAAAAAAATGTTGTCACAGAATAAAATGGAACGTTTCTGTATTTTTGCAAGGAAAACTTCTTCAAAAAATCGTTAATTAAAAAAATGCTTATATATTAATAAATAATGACAACTAATACTATACAACATAAGTATAAGATAAATCTTGATTGCCTTTTAATGCTAACTTAATCTAGGAATATATTAAAATCAATTAACTTAAGTGCATTTTTATTTTTGAAATTATTAAATAAACCTGCCACAACAAATAATTAATTTATCATTCATGGCCCAGAGTCACAATTTAAAAAGAGTTTCTAAAACTGCAAAAACTTCTTTATAGCAAAATTAAAATAATTTTAATTTTAATTATTATTTAATTTAAATTCCTAGGTTAATTTTATCTGAACTAATTTTGTGCTCTTTATAGTGCATATATTTATCCCTTAAACTTAAATTAAAGCTGCCCTTTTAACATGTCTGGCGGGAAAATTTTGTAATGCAATATAAACGTTAAAAATAGAAACTCTCGGTCATTTACAGAGGGGTGATTATAATAGGTATATTGGATGGGTAAATTTTTCTACTTAAGGGTAAACTTTTAAATACCCCAAGAAATTACCTATCTAGCAATAGGCATTGATTATAATCTCTCCATGATCGATTGAGAAAAACACCTGAACAAAAAATGTATTGCCTTTCTTTAAAAAGTCAGAAACCATCGTAACAACAAATAATTTATTTCATTGGTTAAAAAATCAGTAACCATGGTTACTTAGTAAGTGTTTTTTTAATTTATATATTGAAGTTATTTTAAGGACTTTACACAAAGCAAACATTATCATTAAAATAAATAAACTTGTATTTTGATATAAAACCTAAGGTTATTTATTTCCATTTAAGCTTAACTATAGATATGTATGGTTATATTATTATTTAAAATGGGAAAATTAATAGGTACCTAGTGTTTGCCAAAAACGTACTTTAACCTGCAAAACATAGAAGATAAACATAAATTTTGTTTTCCATTTAAAACTAAATTACTTTTTAAATAATAGGGTGAGATATATAGTCGAGGAAACGTAGCACAAAAATAGGCCTTACGAGGGTTTTTTGTGCAGTAAGATGGATTTAAATGCGGTTTTTTGCATTCGATTCGTATGAACGTTAACAAACTTTGTGAACAAATTAAATTAATGGGAAATGAAGAACTGCCTTTGTACAATAAAAAAATGGTATTTTTAAAATACATTTAAAAGTTTGCAATTTTAAAAAAATTATAACCAGTTAAATAATGATGCAAATAGGCCCGAATTTGTTACTCGGGGGTTTTCGAGGTCGCTGAGCACGAATATGATATTATCAAGGGTCTGCGACGTACCTGGTGCGCGCTAAGGATGGCGTGAAAGTCGTCTTCTAGAGTTTTACGACAAGTTCTCCTAATATCAACCCAATTTTGTTACTCGGGGGTTTTCGAGGTCGCTGAATACGAATATGACATTGACAAGGATCTGCGAAATACCTTGTGCGCGCTAAGAATGGTGTAGAAGTCGTCTTCTAGAGTTTTACGCCAAATTCCCCTAATATTAGCCCAATTTCTTTTCTCAAGAGATTTTTGTTGTTGCTGAACACGAATATGACATTGGCAAGGGCCTGCGGAGACCTGGTGCGTGCTAAGAATGGTGTAAACGTCGTCTTTGAAGTTTTACGACAAATCCTTCTAATATTAGCCTAATTCGATAGTGACAAGGGCTGCGGAGTACCTAGTGCGCGCTAAGGATGGTGTTAACGTCGTCTTTTGGAGTTTTACGACAAATCCTTTTAATATTAGCCCAATTTTGTTACTTGAGGGTTATCGAAGAAGTAGAAGAAAGCAGTGAAAATGATGTTTGATTTATTTTCACACACACAATTCCAGAAGACGACAATAATACCAACCTATTCGGACGCCAGGTATCTCGAAGGCCATGATCTAGTACCAGGTACTGGAATACGACGTTTGCACCATTCGTAGTGCGCACCGGGTACTCCACAAGCCAAGGGGCCGACCACAAAAACCCCCCGAGTATCAAAATTGGGCTAATATTAGTTGGATTTGTCATAAAATTCCAGAAGACGACGTTTACACCATTCTTAGCGCGCACCAGGTACTCCACAGGCCCTTGTCACTATCATATTCGTGTCCAGCGACCTAGATTACCCCAAGTAACAAAATTGGTCTGATATTAGAAAAATTTGTCGTAAAACTCTGGAAGACGACGTTTACACCATCCTTAGCGCGCACTAGATACTCCGCAGACCCTTGACAATATCATATTTGTGTTCCGCGACCTTGATAACCCCCAAGTAACAAAATGGGGCTGATATTAGAAGGATTTGTCGTAAAACTCCAGAAGAGGACGTTTACATCATTCTTAGCGCACACCAGGTCTCCGCAGGCCCTTGCCAATATCATACTCGTGTTCAGCAATACCAAAAATCCCTTCAGTAAAATTGACGTATTAGAGGGTCAAAACAATTCTTGCACCAGGTTCGACCTGCATGTCATATTCGTGTTCAGCGACCTCGAAAACTACCCGAGTAACAAAATTGGGCTGATATTAGGAAAAATTGTCGTAAAACCCCAGAAGATGAGTTTAACGCCATCCTTAGCGCGCACCAGGTACTTCGTAGGCCCTTGATAATATCATATTCGTGTTCAGCCATCTCGAAAACCCTCGAGTAACAAATTCAGGCCTATTTCCATCATTATTTAGCTAGTTATAAACTTTTTATAACTACAAACTTTTAAATGCATTTTAAACATATAATTTTTTTTGAATGCAAAAAACCGCATTCAAATCCATCTTACTGCTTAAAAAATCCCTCGGGCATTTCTTCGTTTCCTCGACTAATATTGAACCGGCTAAGTCACACAAACAAATTTTGGTGCTATATTTTCAGAGTGCTTATTTACTACATTAATGGTAAAACAAATAACGGTAATAATCGGTTCATAAATCAAATATTTTTAAAGCAACTTTATGTTTCGAAACACAATACATGACGTGCAGTATTAACCAAAATATATATTACTAACACTTACAACAAATCAGTAAAACATAAATATCGAGTCGTTTAGTGGTTCTTTTTTTATTTAAAGCTAAGCGGTTTGGCGACAGTCCAGGTAATTTGTCAAGATTGATGCCTGGCAATTTAGAAAGCATAAAAATAGCATATAAGTACTCGTAAGTTAGCACCTGAAACATTTAGGCTAATAGTAATTAAACTGCATTCCTTATATGCATAAATTTTCTTAATCGGAAATGCAATCTCTTTTTTTCTTTTTATAAACTTATTCACTTGTAGGTATTAGATAAGTTGCAATTTTAACATTGAGACTTTATATATGCGATATAATCTGCAAAGAAAGAAACATGCCTTTAAAACATAATCATGTTTGTTGGAACGAATAAAGTTTACCTTTACTAATCCTTTACTTATGAGCGGATCAATTCTGCATAAAAATATTTATTTAACCTTTGAGGCCTTACCTTGCAGGCCGAGCATAATTAGCACAAGCATGAAATATCCGTAGCAAAAGTAGCTTTAGAAAGGCTTTTTCTTCTTCTCCTTCTTTTTCTTCCCTGGGGTCCGTCTTGATTCACTACCGGAGGCAGCGCAGCCTCTTGGGCTTTTTGTGCCTAATCTCCCATTATCTTTTATACCAATCCTCCTATTAGTCTTGTTCCTTCTACAAGTCTGTATAATCCCGAGACTGGTTGGTTGATAAATTCCTGTGGGCTCATTTTCGGTTGCCCAAATAATACATGTCTTTTGTGATTCAATGCTGCACAGTCGCATAGGATATGGTAGGCTGTTTCTTCCCCCTCGTCGCACATTCTGCAACTTGGCTCCCCAATGTATGAGCCTATCTTGTGTAGGTGTCCTCTTAGGTTATCGTGCCCTGTTAGCAACCCTACCGTTATGCCAAGTCTTTTCCTACTTTGTCTGAGTAGTTTTTACTTCGTTTTTTTGGATGGGCCCCTTATGAAGCTTTTTCCATGTCTAATTCTACTAAGGTTTCCCCAGTATTCCTCGTGTTTGTTTCGGATTCATTCCCTGGTTTGCCCTCGTGCTGTGGTTTAAGTCACTCCAAGGGCAGGTTCTGGTCCAAAGTATGGTGATTCCTGTCTCGCTAGCTTATCCGCTTTTTCGTTGCCTTCTATTCCCGAATCCCGAATGTCCTGGTACCCACAAGAGAGTTATTCTGTTGCTTTCTTCCAAGACTTCCAGTTCTTTTTGGTATTCCCATGCCAGCTTGGACATTACTTAGGGTTTAGTAGTGCCCCCAGTGACGCTTGGCTGTCTGTTATTATGCAGATCCGCTTATTTTTGTAAGCCCCCATGTTATCTTTTTTACACAGTGCAATAAAGTATATTTTCGTTTAAAATACAAAACTGTGTGTTCCTAGTGAAATGGAGAATTGTGAATTTCGCATTTCACTCTACACGCCCTCTCCAGTTTCCGGCTCGGTTTTGAAACCATCCGTATACCAGATGATGTCTCCAACCGTGCCGGGGAGATCGGCTTGCTGCCACTCACTTCGATCTGGAATTTTTACCTCGAAGTTTTTGTTGAATGAGTATTGGGAAATCATCTGGTCTGTTCTCTCATCCAGGATGTTGCTGCCAATCTGATTTTTTATGTTGTTGTGTCTCAAACTAGCGTAGACACCATTTGGTTTTTGTTGCAGTCGAAAGTAGCTCATTCTTGCCTCTACCATCACTATAAGGTTAAGTGGTGAAAGGTCTAAGAGACACTCCCTGGCTGCTGTTGGGGTTGTTTTAATTGCCCCTGTTATAGCTAAGCAAGCAAGTCTCTGTACTTTGGCCAGTTTTGTAACAGCAGTTCTTTGTCGCATTTTTGTCCACCATACCAGTGATGCGTATGTTATCATAGGCCTTACCACCATGGTGTATAACCAATAAGCCATGTTTGGTTTAAGGCCCCATGTTTTCCCATGAGCGCGTTTGATTAACATAAGAGTCATCTCCGCTTTCTTTCTTATTTTATGAAGATGTTGCTTCCAGGTAAGTTTAGAGTCTAGGATGACACCCAAATATTTTACCTCTCCCACAATCTTGATTTTTTCACCTCGTAGGGTCAGGGGTCCCAAACTCTCTAGATTTCTCCTTTTGGCGAAAGCAACTATAGTCGATTTAGAAGGGTTTATGTTTAGTCCCTCCTTTCTCGTCCATCTGGTAACTGCGCGAAAGGCTTGTTGCATTTTATCCCTAACGGTGTTGTTAAATTTTCTTGGGCCATAATGACGAGATTGTCTGCGTATCCCAATGTTTGATGCCCTTCAAGTTAAACGACATTTAGTAGGTCGTCCATGACAAGGTTTCATAGCAGTGGGGACAGAACTCCCACTTGCGGACATCCTCGCTCAACCCGAGCTACAAGAGTTTCTTCAAGAATTGAAGTATATACTGATCTGCTCTTAAGCATGCAGTCTATCCACCTGCAGCTTGTTGCGTCGATCCCTCTGCGCCTCGACGCGTTTGAGATAGATGTAAGGGACGTGTTGTCAAACGCTCCTTTTATATCTAGGAAGGCACACATTAGTAGCTCCTTGTATTTGAGAGCATATTTGGCCTTTTCTACAACAGCTTAAAAAAGGGTAGATCCATTTTTAAGGCAAAAATTATTTTTTCTTTTTCAATCCGTTACGTTGTATGTATCTCAAATCTAAACCCTATCTAGAATAGTGTTTTCATTGCATCTCCCATAACTCGTAGCCTATTGTATTTATTATAAAAAAGCCGTATGCCTTATTAATGACTTCATTCTTTCAGGATATCCTTTTTCTCCTGCGCCATATCTATTAAAAATTTTATTAATGTTTTTACTTTGTATTAAAATTTTAATCTAATATCTCTTGTTTATACTTAAATAACCCAACTTTACTAAATATCTTTATTTAAATAACTTCTTGCAAAAAAAAACAGAAAAAAATTGCCGAATATTTATATATATATATATATATATATATATATATATATATATATATATATATATATATATATATATATATATATATATATATATATATATATATATATATATATATAATAATATATAAAAGGTGTCCCAGGATATGGGACCTCTGAATCTAATAGAAAACCTAAAAATATTATGACAAGTTCCCATAAACTTTTTTCTCCGACCCTCCCCTTACGAAATACAGGTGCATAACGTGATGCCCCTGGAAATCGTTTTTATTTAAATAACTTTTAAGATACTAGGCGTAATTTAATGTTTTTTAATATGATGGTTACTAGATAAGTATTCTTAAAATGAACCCAATAACATATTTGGCTTATTTATTTGCCAAGGACGGATAGCTCCGACACAAAATAGCAATTTTTTAAATACCCTGTATGATAAAGGCTCGAAAATATTATTTTTGGATAGCTTTAACCTTAAACTAAAAAAAGTATTCTTGATTGACATCGATAAATCAAATGTTTAAGAGAAATAAAATATCATACTGTAATTTTTTCTACATTATACAGGGTATTTTCTAATAGTACGTCAATATTTAGGAAACAATTCTTGGGTCCATTTTAAGAAGAAAACTTCATGTGAACGTATGTCCTAAACGTCTTAACTTTCGAGATAGGGTGGTAAATTTTCAAAAATAAATTATTTATTATTAATATCTGTTATACCACTTTAGATATTTTAATCAAATTTGGTATACATGTACGATGTATCAAGAAGCATTTTTAAGTGTACCACATTTTTTTTTATTTGCAAAAATAGGCAGGTCAAATTCTGTACGAACGCCCCTGGTGGAAATAAAAAAAAATGTGGTACACTAAAAACTGCTTCTTGATACATCGTACATGTATGCCAAATTTCATTAAAATATCTAAAGTGGTATTACAGACATTAATAATAAATGATTTTTTTTTGAAAATTTTACCACCCTGTATCTCAAAAGTTGAGACGTTTAGGACATACGTTCACATGAAGTTTTCTTCTTAAAATGGACCCAAGAATTGTTTCCTTAAATATTGACGTACAATTAGACAACATCCTGTATAATGTAAAACAAATTACCAACTATGATATTTTATTTCTCGTAAACATTTGATTTTATCGATGTCAATCAAGAATACCTTTTTTGTTAGCTTAAGGTAAAAGCTATCCAAAAATAATATTGTCGAGCCTTTATCATACAGGGTATTAAAAAATTGCTATTATTGTGTCAGAGCTAGTCCGTCCCTGGCAAACTAAATAAGCCAAATATGATTTATTGGGTTTATTTTAAGAAGACTTATCTAGTAACCATCATATTAAAAAATATTAAATTACGCCTAGCATTTTAAAAGTTATTTAAACAAAAACGATTTCCAGGGGCATCCGTTATGCACCTGTATCTCCGTTGGGGTGGCTCATAGGAAAAAAGTTTATGGGAACTTCTCATAATATTTTTAGGTTTTCTATTAAATTCCGAGAGATTGCCCACATATTCTGGGACACCCTGTATATATTAAATAATAAACATTACAAGCTTTTAAAGTATTACATATTACACATAATTAAAATTATAATAAAAAGCACTATGTACCTTTGTAAAAATTCAAAATAGCGCCTATAAAAAAATGGTTGATGATGATGGCCGAGTGACAAAACGTCAGATGTGAAATCTGAAAGCATATAGCGGAAAGAAAGTGGCAATGTAAATGTTAAATCTGTTTTTCCTTTTAAAAAAGGCCAAGAAGAAATAAAAACCACTATCCGCCGATCTTCGGAAATACTCGGAATTTTAAAACTTTTTAAACGGTATAATGTTGGTCCCATAAATGCGCAACTTTGCTCCAGTTTAACTATCTTTGTATTTCCTTTAGTTTCCGAGATCCCAATGGTAGGGTATTTAATTTAACATACCAACCATACCCACACTAAAATCATTAAAGGTTACGCAATTTTAAATGACATAGGAAATTGATTGAACCACTAAACACACCGTTTTAATTTTTTCTGTGTTTATTTATAAAGAATTTTGTTAAGTAAAGAATTTGTCACCTAACATAAGGTGGCAAAGAAACAAAAACTAGATATTTAATTAAAGAAATCTTAATTCTTCAGTCACCTGTTTTGACTAAATAAATTATGCATATATAACCTCGTGTATGTTTATAAAAGTATAAAAATTATAAAAATATTAAAAGTATTTTTTATTCAATGATTTTAAAAATAAACCCATTGATTAAACCTATTATTCCCGGCAAATGCTGTTTACTCTAAATGGCCTAGATTTTCATTTTACGTGGGGGGATTTGGGCAGTGGTTTTAAATCTCTATTCGAAAAACTATTTATAGTTAGTTAAGCCACAGAAAAACTAGTGTGTTTGTGGTTAGGCACTGACATGAATTATTCATAATCCCCAAGATCGATTGGTATTTTGTGAGAAATCCAAAAATAATTCTACACATTTCCACACTCAGAAAATGTATATTGTTGTATGTCAACTATAACGTGTTTTAAGACTGGTGTTTTTTAATTAGGTGTTAGTATTTTAATAAAAATTAAAACAAAATTATTGAAATAGGTGTTAAATTATTATGGTATAATTTTTTATTTAATAAAATATGAGTATCTAGGTATATATTTTTTTATTTTCTAATAAATTCGGAATTGTAATTACACCACTCAGTAAATATTATTTTTTTTAATCTGGTCTCTTATTATGATTTGGGAAATAAATGCATAAAAATAAAAATTTCTCGTTGACTTTGTTTTATAGGTATTTTTTGGCTTTTTCAAGAGGTAACCAATATATTTTTTAGCAGCTCTCAGTGATACAAGACAAAGTTTGGGAGTCTATCCAAAACAGTAAAACACTTTCAGGTTTTCCCATTTTTGGGTTTTTTCTTTACCTTTGAACCTTTAAAACCATAGAATTACTTTTTTTTTACGTTTTTGCTGTACGTTTGTGGAGTACAGAAGGAAATTTAAAAAATATTACAATGGTAAAAATTCGGAGCTTAGTCAATAATGCTGTTTCTTCTAAATTATTAAATATGGCATGCCTTTAAATTGGATTTATTAAAAATCCAATATTAATGAAAAATAAGTATAATTATTGTTAAAAATAATAAAAAGAATAAAAATATAATAAATATTTTTCTATATAAGACTAGAATTTGTAAAATATAATAATATAAAGTTTTTTTTTGTCGGGGGATTTATACAGAGTGTAACATAAATATGGAACGCTCGAAATACCTCCCACACCGTTTATCCAATTTTTATGAAACTATGTACTCATAGGTTCGAAATTACGCCGGATCGAATGGTGAGCTCCGCGTCGTTGCCAAGTTTACCGTTTTTCTAAAATCGAATGGAACTTTGTTTTTATAAACCGAACACCCTGTATTTAATTCAGTTTTTGAGTTTTGCTTAAAATTGTGTATACTTTTTGTATAAAATACTTTTTTCTAACGATAACAGTTTCTGAAAGAATTAATATTAAAATAATACTTAATGTATTTTACCTACAAATACAAGAATAAGCAATACAGGAGGCAATAACTTAACAACAATAAACAAAACAAAATTAAATCCGATACTTACTTCCTGGCAATAAGCTAAGTTCTCCGTAAAAGCATGTAAAACATTTAGAAGACTAGTCAGTTTCCTCAATTCTCCTACATTTTGCTGCTACCCTTAACTTTAAATCATCAAGGTTAGTGGGCTTGGTTTAAAAACGACATTTTTTAGGTGGCCCCACAATCCATCTTCCAAAAAAACATTATTTAGATACTGCCAAACATTACGAGCATAGTGAGGTGGGCTGCTGAAATCATATTTCGTCACTTGGTGCTTGATTATTGCCTAAAATATCATTTTAAAATAATAAAAAAAAAAGTATTACTTTTTCCAGGGATGGAAAAGTTTGTCGGACGAGCCGTAGGCGAGAGAAGTAGTAAAAAAATTAAATTAACACAACTTACGATTATTTGGAAATAGTTGCACAAGAGCCGGGACAATTTCATTTCTTAAAAGCTGCAGGTATTTTTCCCCATTTAACGTCTTTTCCATAAAGAATGGGCCAATTATTCTTTGACCTATTATACCAGCCCAAACATTTACTTTTCGAGGGAACTGGGTGTGATTTTCGCGTTTCCAGTGAGGGTTTTCCCTGGCTCAATAACGACAATTATGTCTATTAACAGTTCCGTTTAAAAAAAGGTTGATGTCTTCAGAGAAGACTATCTGGGGGACAAAATCTGAATTGGCGTTTCAGCTCTATCATAAGTTCACAAAATTGCAAGCGTCTGACATAGTCGTCTTTTAAGAGCTCTTGTACCAGTCTTATTTTGTAGGGATAAAACTTTTCGATTTTTAACAGGCGGTTTACTGACATATGGGAAATGTGATTTTCTTTTCCCAGTATTCTGGTAGAAAAATGAGGATTTTTCTCTGATCTCAACAAAACGTTTAGAGCCTTATCACCATCTGTTGAACTTTTAGGTCGGCCAGAGTGTGCAGCATCTTTTACGTGTCCAGATTCACGGAATTTTTCAAAAACTTTGCTTACAGTAGATCTTGTTAACGGATTTCCGTCAGGATATTTGTCATTAAAAATATTACAAACTTCTTGTTGTTTTCTCATTCTGTCTCCATAACCCAGTATCATTAAAATTTCGTTTCTTTGGGTTTTAGTTAAATGATCCATTTTGTGTAAAAATATTGAAAATATCAGATATTCCAGGTAAGCTTACATGGGCAGGTATTTGTAGGTAAAACACATTAAGTATTACTTTAATCTTAATTCTTTCAGAAACTGTTATTGTAAGGAAAAAATACTTTTTACAAAAAGTATACACAATTTTAAGCAGAACTCAAAAACTGAATCAAATATAGGGTGTTCCGTTTTAAAAAACAAAGTTTCATTCGATTTTAAAAAAACGGTAAACTTGGCAACAACGCGGAGCTCACCATTCGATCCGGCGTAATTTCGAACCTATGAGTACATAGTTTCATAAAAATTGGATAAACGGTGTGGGAGGTATTTCGAGAGTTCCATATTTATGTTACACTCTGTATAATAAAAAGTAACTGATGGTCACTCATCAAAAATGCATAATTTGACTGACTAAAACAGAACTGCTTCAGACCTGGTCACGGGGTGTAAAACCTGTGTGCTCAAAAAAAACATTGACTCTTGTGAACTGGTAGGACGCCTTAAACAAAGTTAAAAAAAAGACACCAAAAGAAAACCCAAACAATCAAAATACTTAGTTACGTTTCAGTGGCAAGTTTACCACCGTTTTCAAGATATACCTAACTCATCTGTAATAAATTATCTAATATTAAGGTCACACAGTTAACTTTATTTATTAATATATATTTATTGTCTTTAAGTTTAGTTTTGTCTATGGACATTTTCTTTGCTACATTACTAAAAGCATTCCAGTTTATTTTATTGTTATTATTAAAAGCGTGTGTTTTATGTATTTAATTTGTAGGTTTTTGTGTTTTTAATATATGTTAGTTGTTCCTTTACGCCGAACGCATATAAAAACAAATGTAAAATACATAAAAAGACATACAACAAAAAAAAATTAAAAGGTCTCCTAAACTTTTGTGCTTTGGTGCTTAAATTTTACAAATAAGCTTTTATTAGGTAATAGTATATTACATACCGAGAGTGGTAAAAAGCCCATTACACACGATTTCGAAAATTACGGTACGAGCGTGAGCGAGTACCGTAATTCGAAAGAGTGTGTAATGGGCTTACCACTCGAGTTGTGTACTATACTTTTTCTACGACTTTATGTTTAGTTTTTATAAATAAAAGCAGAAGATTATGTAAACTTTAATAATAATAATAATAATAATAATAATAATAATAATAATAATAATAATAATAATAATAGCTTTATTGCCCAACAAGTACCCATTTACAGAGCAATATAAATAAAAAATAAAAATAAGAACCTATTAAACATAAACAATACAATAAATAAAAATAAAAATGATTTGGTAAATAATACATATAAACAAAAATCAAAACCCTTTTTACTGATCATATCGGCCCTTTGTTTTAATTCATTAAGAGAACAATTAAAAATATCAAATCATTTGAAATTCTATTGAAACTGGAACACATAAAATTAATCGGCGATTTTAACATAAGATTAGTTCGAGCTCTATCACACATAAATGTAACATAATTTCTAGGGTTTAATCTAGAACAAAGAAATTAATTTAAGCAGCTCAGGATAATTAACTCCACCGCGCAACAATTGAAATAAAAACATTATGGAGGCACACACACTCCGCAGTTCTAAGATTTTAAAAGTGTATTTTTGTAATAAAACACGGTAATCTGAACCACGCTCTGATAAACACCTTCTACCTTAAAATTTAAATATTTTAGAACCTCTTCGACTTATCTTATTATTTATATGGCAATTATAGTAAGGATTCCAAATCAACAAGCATATTCAAGTTTTGAACGCACGTAAGTACAATAAAGGAGCTTTAGAACTCGTTGATCGTTAAAATTCCCACCATTACGCACAATGAAGCCAAGCATCCGACCCGCCGCCAGAATCATCTGATTAATATGATCCACAAAACTTAATTTCGTATCAAATATAACTCCCAGATCCTTTAGTGAACCAGTTCTCTCTAATACCACCCCGATATTGAATAGGGATACTGAAAATTAGCGGTTTACGAGTGTAAGTCATTACTTTACACTTAGCTATATTAAGACTGAGTCTGTTTTCTCGCACCACCTCTGAATAATATTTAATTGCTGTTGTAATAGTACACAGTCGTCATGTGTTCTAATGGGTAAGAATACTTTAAGATCATCTGCAAAAAGTAACTTTTCACACTTAATAACTTGACATAAATCGTTAATAAAAAGCAAAAACAATAAAGGCCCTAGGTTTGAACCCTGAGGGACACCGATGTTGCAATATATTCATCTGATTTGTACCCATTATAAAACACAAATTGCTTTCTATTGGTTAAATAAGATTCGAAAAATTTCAGAGTTGGCTGATCGAATCCAAACGTTCTCAGCTTATCAAGCAAAACCACATGCGAAATCCTGTCAAAGGCCTTGGCAAAATCCGTATAGACTACATCCACCTGTCCTTGTTTGTCTAAGATTTTGGACAATAATTGCGTTAAACATGCCATATTAGAAACAGTTGACCTGCCATCTACAAAACCATGTTGTTCTAAAGCAATATATGCGCGAACTGACAGGCTAATTCGCCCATAAAGAATCGACTCAAGGACCTTTGCAAAAATTTCTAAGTATGGAAACAGGTCGATAATTATTAATTTGAGTGCGTTCACCATTTTTAAAAATGGGACATACTTTTGCCTGCTTCCATAACCTAGGCATCGTGGATGTTTTAATGCATAGGTTGTATATTATTAATATTAAATTAAGTAACAGACGGTGTGTAATTAGGTTCTTACTAATATAGGAGTAGAAAAAAGGTATTTAAAAGTAGGTTGATTGTAATTACGTAGAAATCAAATATCCCATAACTTGGTGTTTAGGCCTTACTTTCAATTCTTAATCCTTTTTTTTTAATATTTTGTTACACTTTTTTTTTATAATAAGCCTACTTTCTCCCGAGAAATTTTAATTTTTTGGCTTACCCTTTAAATCCTTGAACTTTAAATAAAACTTACGATTGTTAATATAGTTTAGGATTAGGCATTAACAAAAAATAAAACTTTCTGACAAATTACAAATAAATAAGTTTTTCATTTGTTGCACACTTGACGGACCACACTGTATACTGTCTTTTATTTAAGATAAAGCAGAAAAATCTATTTTTGTTCCACTTCGACATTTAAAGTCGAAAACGTCCTGCCAGTTGCATGTGAGATATGGCCTAGACAAAATGCTTAAATAAATTATGATCTGTTTAAAATACGACTTTGTCTCTGTATTGCAATTTATATAAATCAATATCTATTTTTAATAAAGTTTCGGGTTTTAAATAAAAATATGTACTTAAAACTATTAAAAAAATACGCGAAAATGTTTTAAAAAGCTTAACGTTATACTAGTCTAATTTTTAAACAAATATTAATAAAATAATTCTTTCGTTAATTATATAGAAGTGGGGCTCTATTATTTTTTTGCCATAAAAAATCGAAAAACTGACATATCGAAGAGCTTTTTTTTATTTTATTCTACTCTTCATTGGATTTAGAATATAAAAAATGTTAAATGATCGTAAAACGACCGATTCATAATGATTTTTGCAATTAAAAATTTAAAAATTTAAAATTTTGACTTTTGACCGCAAATTTGAGGGTCATCCAATAATATTTTGCAATATTTATATTGTTTCTTGTTGCGCATTTAAAAATGAACAGTAAAAAAAACAATAACTAAATTTTTACAATTTTTTTTACAAATCAATTCTTTTAGATACAATGACAAGATGAAAATTTAAAAAAATAACCAACCAGAACTATTTTTTTAATGTGAATTTTTAATTAAGTTTTTTTTTTGAAAAAGAATATATTTGTTTTGATTATTCTATTTTTGATGCGCAACAAGAAAATAGGTGAAAATTTTATAAAAAATTAATGCGTGAACTTTAAATCTTTGGTCATAAGTCAAAAAAAAGATTTTTTGTTTTTTCAAATGAAAACATCTCTATAAAATTATTATTTTTAAAGTTTAATTTTTTTTCCGATAACGAGTAAAAGAATAAAAAAAAATTGCAAATATTTTTATTTTTAGATTTTCTATAGCCAAAAAACAGTGAAGCTCCACTTCTATATAAATACCAATTTTTATCCTGGAGCCTAAAGATGAGGAAACCATTTCTATGTTACAATAATGGCCCTTAAATTACAGTAAATTAACATGACGTTGTTCCAGAGGAGGACCGTTTGTAAACTTCTCCAGAGCCAGATTTGTGAGAAAAAAGTACTCCCCTCGCGCAACATGCTAGCCAAGCACACCTTGTGATCGGGACAAACTGAGTGATGCCGAAGTTTCCTCCAGAATCAGGAGAAGTTTTCTCCTACCACGCGATGCAGAGGGGTAACCCACACAACGTTTGCCTACCTCCGTGGTGGGAGAAAACTTCTCCTTAATCTGGAGGGGGGGAGACATTGGCATCGCTCGGCTCCTTTCAGTGTTTTCTTCAGGAGGGACTGCAGGACGTACTTTTTTCCCACAATCTGGCTGCACTGAACTTCACTTAATATATTGTAGTCAAGTTCATTGGTTTACATCATATCCAGCGCTACACCAGCGCCTCTTTATTTAATGCTATTTTGGGCCATTTTAAAGATAAACAGCCATAAAAGATGGTCCTCCTTACCTTTACTCTCCATACCTGTATCTAAAAGCAAACTGTTCATAGCGACACCTTGAATACATAGGTCAACTAACAAAGAGATATGTTTAAAAATTTTAATTACAGAAATCAATATTCTATTAACATAAATCCGTGTTTAAATAGAGCACAGTACAGGTAATCAAAAAAGTTTTAAATATAAAGAAGCTTTATTTCTTAATTTTAATTATTTTCTTTTCTTTAAATCAAAACAATATATTAACTCTTTTTTTTAAATTAAATCAAGGCATTCAAATTGCAACTATATAAATATTTCTTTTAAATGCATACATCATGCCTACAGTATTTTTTTTCTATTCATCAATAATAAATTGATTTGTAATAGGTTTTAGCGAAATTAATTATAGAGACAAAAACGAAAAATTGTTATGGATAAATAGCGTACGTCGCAAAAATCACAACTTCCGAAATAGTCTAGTAACTGAAGACCTGAAAGTACCCAAAGCTGTAAATAAATCTGTACAGTTTTCATTTGTGGCGCAATTCTTAGGTCTTCGCGAATGCTTCCGAGCGAGAAAAAGTTTATCACGATTTCGACGTGGGAACCCGCTGAAAAAAATGAGTTTTCCGCGAATATCTGCCAAAATATGCGAATTAGAAAATTTTTGTTAGGACAAAAAATGAAAATCACCTCAATATCTACAAAGATAGCCCCCACCATTTTTTTCGCAAAAACGGCCGTCGAAAAATTCGTAACATTCCACACTGGATAGATGTGGTAGTAGTAGTTTCTTATAAAAAAATGCAGATGGACAAAACATTTTTTTATCAAAACGCAAGAAAGATTATGAATAATTTTTGGGATAATTAAACACTTGCTATGGTCTCGTTATATAAAAAAAATGTTAATATTAAACCATTTTTTCAAAAATATCAATAAATTAATGAGATACTCTCAAAATATTGTGAAAAAAAACTTTGACCACTTTTTTTTTATATCTTAGAAAAATCAAAATGGACCCAAACTTATATGCAATGATAGGTACGGGATTTCTCATTCCGATGAACTTTGCATGAATAAAAAATGTACATTATTGCCCGAGTAATGGAAAAATTCATCCGCCCGCTTATAAGTGAATCCATAAAGATAGCCGCAGTCTAGCGGTAGAGCGGCAGCTAAAATGAGGGGACTTTTGAGTCTCGTTATCTTGAAAACTATCAATTTTTTGAAAAAAACTATAGGGACCATTTTTGTAGATTAAAAGGCAATCTCCATTTCTTGTTTTCACAAAACTTCTTTAATTCGCATATTTTGGCAGATATTAGCGGAAAACCCATTTTCGAGCCTTGAGGGGCCATTTTCAGCCCTTTTCCACCAATTTGACGTCATAACGGGAAGTGACAAGTGTCAAAATTTGTTTAGCTTTATTCGACATGCACAATTAATTACCGATTTTTTTTTTATATCTCAACAAAAACTGTGTTGCAAAATTTTCTAACCACCCTGTATATATATAATCAAATAATATAGTAATATTTTATTAAGTTTGCTTTTTTAATAATACCAGAAGGCCTGCTACTATAGGCAATTTATTTTTCATTGAAAGAATATCTTTAAATCGCTTTCAAATAAGTTCCAACAAAATCGGATTAAAGCTAGTCCTTAGACTCTTAGATCTTGGGAATGTGGCCAATATCTTCCCAATAAAAATAAAATCACTTCGTAAAAGGGCAGAAGCTTTGGCTCGATTGCGGCGTTATCTGGAGGTACATTACTTTAAAGTTCTGGAGAGTTAAGGATTTTATTGTTAATTAGATTTTGTACAAGATTAGATTTATTACAAAAAAAAAGAACAAAAGGAGATTTTATTTTTGGTTTTCAAGATCATTTCTTAAAATGAGTCTTTTGTTCCTATTTAACGTTTCTTTATATTAAAAAGTATATTATTTTAATAAAAATTCGCATTGAAAAGATTTATACCCTCTTCTTGGTGCCCGACAATATGGATAGATAGGAGGGGGGTTATGTGCCTTTGCACTTTCTGAAATCTCATTCAGCTTGGCTTGTAGTGAAATAAAACCGCCCCCGCCCCCCTTTTTTTCCCTTTTTTATATACATGGGTTTTTTAGGGTTGCTTCAAAAACTGGTTATACAATAAAAATCAGGGGCTAAGATTTTAGTTTTTTTAAAAAAAAATTTTTTCAGTATTTTCATTTTAAAACAAAATTTTTAATTCATTTTTTAGTTTTTTGCGCCAAATTAAATTACTTCGAAGAGCGGATAAAGCACATTTTTCAAATATGTTTGGAAAAAAATATTTTTTAGGCTTTAAAATTTTTTTATATTTTGTTAACAAAGCCTTTTGACGCACTTTATGATGAACAAAATATATATGATGTGTCTTTATAGTAGATCTAGCGTCATTAAATTTTTCATGATTAATATCCTATGCCAAAATATCCCATAAAAAAATCCTATAAAAAAATATCCTACAAAAAATCCTATGGCAAAAACACACTAATACAAAAATATCCTTATCTTTTCCATTATGTGTTAATTACAATACAAAGAAATGCAGAGCTCGTTCTTGTACTAGCAATATGGAAGATTATGGTTAGTTGTGGTTAGTTTTGATGGCGATGTGTTAATATTATAATACAATGAAATGCAAAGCACGTGTTTTTTTTTATCTTGGGACAGTCCACGAAGACTGATGCCTAAATACTAACGTACCGTGGTACCTAAGTACTAACATATAGTGTTTGTACTAGCAATATGGAAGATGGTGGTTAGTTAAGGTTAGTTTTGGTTAGTTTTTGTTACACATCATGGAAAAGATAAGGATATTTTTGTATTAGTAGACTTTTGCAATAGGATTTTTTTTATATGATGTTTTTGTCATATTTTTTTTTGTATGGAATACATTGGCATGGGATATTAATGATCGGGATATATTAATTGGGATTTTCTGAACGGAAGGTGGGGTAAAAAAAATAAAATATGTTTCTTCGCTATTTAGCTTTTAATTTTATTATTTTTTAAAGAATGAAAGTTCATTTTTTCTAAAAACATATCCGAAAACAGCGAAAAAAAATATAGATTTTGATTTTTTTTTACTTTCTTTCATGCTTTCAAAACCTATGAAAACTTTTATGAAACTAGATTTACTAAAGACACATCACATATATTTTTTTCATCATAATGTGGGTCAATAGGATTGTTAAAAAATTATTACTGAAAAAATTGTGCTTCATCCTCGCTTTGAAGACCTTTAGTTTGGCGCAAAACTAAAAAATCTTTTGATGTAGCTGAGATATTCAAAAAGAACAAAACATTTTTATGATAGAAAAAAACCGTTTTTAAAGCACCTACGTAAATAAAAAAAGAAACAAGCACGTCTTTTTTTTCTTAACAAGCCCAGATGGGTGAGATTTCAAAAAGTAAAAAGGTCGACTACATCCGCCTTATGCGCCAAAGCCCTTTAGACTTATAAGCTAAATTCTTATTTTATTATTAAATATTGTATAATAAAGAATAAAAACGTCAGTATTTTGTCATCCTTTTACTCTCTTTTAAAATGTCTGTTTTTTAAATAACACAAATGTTTAAAAAAAAACATGGGACAAGGCTTGATAAAAAAAATGTTTTGGATGTTTAAAGCTATAGGTGTGAAAAAATCTAAATTGAGATTTGCATTTAATTCCCATCTGGTTTTTTTTAAATTTAAATAACAATTAGAACCTTTAAAGAAATGCTTTAAAAACTTGTTACTATTATGGACCAATGGCGAAGCTTCGGGCAATTTATTCCTTTTTTTAAAATTTAAATTTTATCGTCATAGCTTTTTTTGGTATTAATATTACTGATAACTTGGTACATGCCTATTCTCTTGTGAGTTTACATAAAAATTTACCAATTAACTCAACAAACTTTACGTTCGTCTTTAAAACATTTTAATTTTAAACTTACTTTGTACGAGTCGCATTTAAAATTAAAATTAAAATCAATAGTATTTTTACAAAAAACACTTAAAATGTCCACCTTTTGCTTTACTACATGCATTTAATATTCATTTAATTAACACTTTTATTTGAATTACTATTGTCTTTAATGGTTTCGTACTAAGCGTTTAAAAATTTAAACAGGTATTTGAAACAATGAAGTTTGAAACTCCTTTAGTACCCTGGTATAAAATAATTTAAAAAAAAACATCGTCTTAAAAAAATGTGCTCCGACTTGCACCCATCTAACTCGCCTGTTTGAATCTCTTATGAGACGGGCACTTTCACGGAGAGTTGGAAAGCTGCACGTGTGCAACCTGTCCCCAAAAGAGGATCCAAAACCCTCCATTCTAACCATAGACCTATATCTTTTCTTTCAGTTGTTTTCAAAGTTATAAAAAATTCATTAATTCCCAAAACTTAAAGTATCTGAAAACACATAGGATCTTACATGATAGACAATATGGATTGCGTCACGGTAGATCCACAGCTGATCTTCTTTCCTTTGTCTCACACAACTGGAACAAGTCCCTTGAGTTTCTTGGTGAATCCCAGATCGTTGCTCTTGACATATCTTAACAAACTTCCTTTTTACGGTCTTTCACCTAAGCTTTGCTCTTGGCTTTTCAGTTTCCTTTCTAATCGACGTATATCAGTTGGTGTAGATGGTCATTCCTCCAGCTTCTACCAAATTAATGCTGGGGTACCAGAGGGCTCAGTGCTGGCACCCACGCTGTTTCTTCTACACATTAACGATCTTCTCCACAATCAATCCCATTCATAGTTTTGCTGACGATAGTACCCTCCACTCTAGTATTCAATTTCTTAAGCCACCATGTAATTCTGATTTGGAAAACAAGCGCAGATCAATGCAGATATCTCTTTCACAAGACCTCAAACTTATCTTGGATTAAGGCGCCAAAAATCTTGTTCAGTTTTATGCCTCGAAAACACAGTCATGTTCGCCGTCGCGAAAAAAGTCTGCCAATGCCCATCCCTTACA
Organism: Listronotus oregonensis; assembly: GCA_019359885.1. Classification (NCBI taxonomy): domain Eukaryota; kingdom Metazoa; phylum Arthropoda; class Insecta; order Coleoptera; family Curculionidae; genus Listronotus; species Listronotus oregonensis. Next base: position 7,896 of record JAHBCN010007898.1, on the reverse strand, counting down.
TATGAGCGGCCAAGTTCTGCAGAACAATGAGTCGTTTAATCTTGTCGGCGTTACTTGTGAGAATAACCTCAACTGGCACAAACACATTACATCCATAGCCTCGGCAGCCTCAAAAAAGCTTGGATTCCTCTTCCGAGCCAGAAAATATTTCTCTTCTTCCAATTCCAAGTCAGACCTTTTTTAGAATATTGTTCTCATGTCTGGGGAATGGCGTCCCCTACAACACTTAGCATTCTGGACTCCATTCAAAGAAGAGCCGTTCGTCATATTAATGATTTAACTCTTACAGAAAGGCTTCCTCTTCTTGCCCACCGTCGAGCTGTAGGGGATCTGTCGCTCTTCTGTAGGTATTTTCACGGATTCTGCTCAGAGGAATTGGCCAGTATAATTCCTTCTCTGGCAGCTCCCAACAGAGCAACACGTAGTGCAACTTTTATGCATCCTTTTACAGTTTAGTTAGAGAGGCCCCGAACTTCCCGCTTTCTTCGTTCCCTTATCCCTAGAGTGTCAAGACTATGGAACCTGCTGCTCGCAGAAGTTTTTTCTTCTCCTCCCAATCTACAAATATTTAAGTTCCGTGTGAACAAACTCCCTCTCACCACACTAAAGACACCCACGGTACGTTAGTACTTGTGGACTGTCCCAAGATAAAAAAAAAGTTATGGCGAAATAACAGTTAGAAAAAGTAAAATGGTCCGAAACTACGCCACTGGTAATCATCAAAAAATATATTTGCTTCGTATCCTAACTGTACCAAGTAATATATGAATTAAAAAATCCTAAAAAAAGAAATATCCTAATGCTAAATGACACCTTTTATCTTAAAGATGGGACCGTTCTGAAGTTGTGTTTATATAACTTTTTTGTCTCGTTTTTGGCCAAGGAATATTCCGCTATGCGATGTGTCCCCTTTTTTAAAATATCATTTATAAAACTTAATTAATAAGCCATAATGAAAAAAAAAACAAATCAATATAAATAATACTTTTTAGGGCAGAAGTCAGCTTGTTCATTTAAATTTTTTTGGGAGGAAGGTTCTTTTTTTAAGCAATCTGCAAGTTCATATGGTCAATGAAGCTGAGCTAACTTAGTCTCTATACCCTGCGACCAAGGACTTGTTAATCCTTATTATTTGTTGTTGATAAGATGGTGTTTTTTGAAATATCTCTAAATTTTGGAATTAGAAATTTTTCATTACCTTTAAAATGATCAAAAATAGGGGAAAAAGCTTTTGGTTCCTTTCTCAACCCTTTTAAAAATGTCTTTTTTATAAAAATTTGTAGGTAGATTTTAAATAAAGTAGAAAATAAAATTAAATTGTTTTAAAAACCTAGACCTAAAATTAAAATTCTAGGAGGTCTGCTAAGATTTCATAAATTTTTTAGTAGAAATGTAGTGTTGTACTACCTCGAAGAAGAAAACTGCTTTTACCGTATAAAGATTGGTATTATAAGATTAAGAAAATAGAAAAAATTATTACTCTCTCTGTGTATACAAAAATGTACTTTACTCTTTTTGACATATTAAATTATGAAGTACGATCAAAGCTTTTTGCACGTATAAATGTTATAGGTTAAGAAGCGTTAAATTTCGTAAAAAAATTATTGTTAAAAATCGTAGAGCACCTTCTGTGTCCCAACCATCAGTGCTATTCGTCAGAACAGAAAATCCGGCTACGGATCATAAATTAGTTAAAATTAAATATCATTAAAAGTATTTTACATATTTACATTTTTACAAAAGTATTGCATTTTTAATTTAAAAGAGGGTAGACTTAGCCGTTTTGAAAAACCAAACCATTAACAGCACACTTTTTTTGAGTTATTTAAGATACGTTTTTAAATTTTTTAAGTTTTTAATGTACAATATTTTATATTGTTTTATGATACTCAATTTTAACCTGTATATGCTTCTTTTCTGGATTTTCTGCTTCGACAAATAGCACGCATAATGGTTAAAATACCAGAAGCGCTTTGCTAGGATTTTTAACAACAAAATTTACACGAAATATAAAGCTTTATTATATTTATAGATAATTATATTGCAATTTTTTTTTGAACACTAACATATTATTTATACATACATGTAAATTAATATATTTATTTTATTTTACATTTATATTTAATCTTATATTTGAATACAGGCAGAATACGAATAATAATTGGAGTTTTAAATATTAAAAATTCATATTTTTCTTTGGTAAATATTATAAAAATTTATATAAAAAATATTAGCTTATTACTCGGAATCTATAATTTGGCCTGGGGTGATAAATTTAGGCTTATTGGCATACGATGAATATCAAAAACTTAATTAGAGTTTGATCAAAATGGAGGCGTTAATATTTATTAAAAAAACCAAATTTAAAATTTAAAATTAAATAATCCAAAAATTTGTAAACAAGCAGCCCAATCAAAAAAGTAATCGGTTTTTAAAATTATGGTTTAATTTTCTAGAGATCAAACAAAATATTTAATTTTTATGTAAATTAGAGGTAAAAACAAAATAATTTTAAGTATTTAAATCAAAAATAATTTTGGGAAAAAATATGTTGCTTCAGATTATTAGTAAAGCATATCAAAAATGGAATTTAACAGAATGTTTTTATTTATAATGTAAAGTATTATTTGTCCTTGGCAATATATAAATTTACCTGAGTTAATTTTTAATTTCGTATTTTTATTTAAAAAGAAAATAATTAACAAAAAATCATTAGTTCAAATTAAGATGTTTTATTAACTTCTTAGATAAAAGAGAAGTGTAAATATCTGCGCTCCGCTTGGCGTGGAATAATGTCTGTATCAGTCGTGCTAGGTTTAATAAACTAAGGCAAACCTAAGGTATATTTTACGTGTTTTTTAATTAAAAAAATGGGGAAATAAATTTATATCGAAGTAAAATAAAATATAACATATATAAGTACCCAATATATGAAAATTTTCTTATTAAATCTTATTACCTACATCTTTGTAACAGGTCAAATAAACAACTGCCAGTTTAATACCAACATTGTGTTGATAAGTACTGAATTCCACCAGGGTTTCTTTCAATAAGTTAAATTAATAGATCTGTTACCAACTTGTTAAAGCCAAACTATTTAAAAACAATCATCTGTAAATGTATGTGCACTTAATGACCAAAAAAAATTACATTACCAAAACTAACCAGAAATAAAAAAAAAATTGTAACCAAATATAACTAATTAGAATCAACTTAAACTAATTAGAATTAATTAGAACTAAATAGAATTAATCAAAACTAACTAGAACTAACTGAATTGGGATGGTTTTGGTAAAAGGAAATATATAAAAAGCAATTCTAGAGCATAATTTATAGTGAATATTCATTTATTTAAAATACAAACTGTTATATATTAAGGTACATAAATTAAAGAAAAAATAAATAATTGGGCATAAATAATAAATTCTGGAATTTGATATAATAATGAGTTATCTGTTTTAGGGGCGAAAATGTATTATGGCAATTAAAAAAATATTTTAATTTTATAAAAATTTGTATTGCGTATCTTATCTTGTAATATTTAATTACTGATAATTTTATGATATTTAACACGTTTAAGGTGAAGCTGCGGATGTCAAGGGGTGATAAGATGCTTACTTAGTTTAGAATGCACCTAAATCGTGCAGATAATTACTAACATTATCTTAGCACAATAATGAGTGTAATTACCAGTCAATTCCCCAACCCCATACATACGGTTTTACCCGATGTGGCCAGCTATTGACGTGGATAAGAGGTTAATTTGTATCTATAATTTTGTGAGCTGCTTATTAAAAGGTATCTGGTAATTAATTTGGTTATATTACAACACAATTAACAAATTTAAAATATTTAAAAATATTACACGCATGTTTAAATTTTAAGTAAAGTACGGAGAGGTAGACAGAACCAGAATTCCGAATGGTTTCCACCTAAAACATGCCTTTCACCTCTAGTCCAAACAAAAACAAAATTTGGTATTAAGCTTTTCTCATTAAAAAATAAAGTTTATTTTATAATAAAAGTAATTTGTTTTAAAAATTCTACTTAATAAACTTAACTAATATGCGTTTAATTTGGCATTTTCAATTTAATAATTTACATCTTTTTGAAAACGATATTTGTATTTACCACATTACAAAATACAAAAACACAAAAAATAAAGCAAGCGACAAAAAAAAAAATTAAAATGCCGATCAGTGTAATATAAAAAAAGATGCATCCTCACATTGTAAAAACAATTTTTAAAAACTAATAATATAAAGCCCAAAGTGCAAGATACTGTTTTATAATGTTTGAGAATATTTATCTAACTTGAAACTTTATCAAATTAGACGTTCGAGTGAGCCTCAATGGGGATTCTAGTGTTTCTAATTTAATGGTATTTCACTTTGTATGAATATATCTATATGCAGAATGAACTAAAATTTAAAGGAATTTAGTCAATATAATAATACATTTACTTGAAAGATTTAAAAGACATATTATTATTTATTTAGTTGTAATAAATAAAAAAATTAACCCATAAAAGCTTTTAGAAAATATAAAATCCTAGTTGTTTACTTATCTTTTAGAGGGTTTATTACTAAATATTAAAAAAAACTTTCCAATACAGATGATCAAAAATACTTTAAAAAAAATAAAATTATAATTGTTTAATATCCGGCTGCAAAATAGTTGCTCATCAAGTGTTTACTAAAAACCGAATTTTAAAAAATTTTGATTAGAACAATATACAGGGTAAGTCTGAATGAGACCCCCGTTTATTGCTTTAAATATTCAAATTATAAAAAATTTTTATATAAAAATGTTTTGGTTTTTGTGCTCTATGTTTTGGAAAACGTTATGTATACAGGGTGTATCAAGAAGCCTGTACAAGGAAAAAGAAATTTTTTTTTAAATGACTCCCAGATATTAAATTGTTTAGGATATTCGCATTTAAACTTAAATTTGGAATGGAAGAATCATTATCTCTAAATATTGTTTTAGTTTCAGGTTTGAGGTTTTTGTGATTGAAAAAACCATAGTAATGTTTTATTAATAATTAGATCAACAAGACGAGGAGAAAAGGTTTAACCTTAAACAAGAGAAATCGATTTAAACAATTTTTTTTACCGATTAATAAAAATGTCGTTTTAACGCCGCCCCTGAAGTCACCGGCGCCCGTTTCCCGGGGAAGGACCAATCTGTCCCGAACAAACAGGTGCTTAGGAAGGGTTTCCTGAATCTAAAAGAAGGGGAAGAACCACCTTTATACAAAAAAGGGTTCCCTGGCTTTAAAAGGAAGGGAAGGACCGTTTTTTAGGATAAGGCCGGAGATCGGCCTCAGAAAAACATCTGGTTCCTGCAAGGACCGGTAGCTACCCATGTCACTAGACCGGGAGAGGAGGGCATGATGGATCTAACATTGTGTCGGTCCGGCCCCGACACGAGTAATAGGAGATGTAAAAACTTTTCCCAATCTGGTATCGGATTCATTAGAAGTCCGATCCTATTGTGAGAAATATAAAGGTGTGAACAAAGACCGAGCGGTGCAGGGAGGGCGTAAAAAGTCCCTCATTTTAAACCTACCTACCCACTTCACAGACTTACCCGTTATCAACAAGAATGCCTTTTAAAATGATGCCGTTTGATATCGCAAAACGTTGTTGGAAAATAGAATAAACAAAAAAAAAAAAAACGTAGTTTTTTAAGGATTTTTTAGATCCTTTAAAGTTTTTTAAAGTTTATATTGACCAAAGGAACATAAAACCTTAATAAAACATTATAAGTTTGATTGTTTCGATAGGATATTTTTTACATAATATTTCTGCAATTCAATTTCGTTGTCGAAAAATACTGACAATTTTGCAAATTCAGTGTGTCCAAAATACTGAATTTAGACCTTGATTTTTTTTTAATTTATACTGGAGATTTTAGGTTTTTAAATGTTTTTATTTAAAAAAGGAAATCGGATTATTTGCTTATTTACACATTGACATTTTTTTAATTTTATGTGAAAAATTTTACCCCAAATAGGTTTAAAAGACTTACATAAAGACTTTTTTAATATATTTAAATCCTTAATCGGTCAATTTGCCAAAGTTATCGGCGTTTAGCGGGATCTAAAAAAATAATAAAGGTCTTCTGCAAATGGTTTATTAAAGAATTGTCTTTTTTTAGTTTTTTTTATAAAAGAAATTTAGATAAATAAAAAGTAGTTTTTTATTTATTTTAACAAAAAATATTTCAAATAATTGCCCTTAGAAATTGAATAACTTCAAAGAATTCGTGACGGCACCCAAGTGATCCCAATTTAATAAAAAAAAAAGTTAAAAGCCCAAAACTTATACTCAAAAAACAATGTCTAGGTTAAATATTTGATATATCCAATTCGCAAAATTTTCCATTTCTTTAAACACAATTTTATTTTACCAATATAGTCAATGGATTATAAGAAATTTTGATTATGTTATATTATAGCATCAAGTTTTATTTAAATATGGAGGTCCCAAGGAAATTTAAGGTCTAAAATTTTTTAAAAAAACCATTATTTTTCCTTGTTTGACTGCTGTAATGCAAGGATTTCTAACTAATCCTGCCTTGTAGAAAATTTAGTTGCAAAACTTTTATCTTTCTATATTTTTTTACGACCAACAGGTCATAAAGTTATGGGGATTTAAATAAAAACAATACACGTACACTCAATAACTTTTTTTACAGATAAAGTGAAAATGCCGTTAAAAAACTGTTTGTTTATTTTTTTATTTTGTTTTAAACAATGGTTTTTAATACGATATATTCCGGTTATATGTTTGGGGTCAATTTTTTCATTAAAGCGCTTTTTCATTTAAAATTTTTGTTTAATCTTATAGCAATTTGAGTTATCCTAAAATCCCAAAACATTTTTTTTATTTCCTTCCAACAACAAGAAAAAATAAGGATATAATAAACGACCGGCCTTTACGTTAAGAGAAATTTGTCATGATGTCCGAAATCTGGCGGGGAAAAAAGGTGCAATTTGAAGGAACATTTTCTAAGAAATTTGATGAATTTTTTTTAGGCCAGAGGATTTCTTGCTATTTAAAGGGAATAGAAAAGCTGGATATGCTTGACATAAAATATTATTTGGAATATTTTGAAAAGACCCTTATGAGTAAAAAAATATTTGTGGATTAAGAGTAGATTTATTTCGACAGGGAAGTTTAAAAGTTGGACTTTTTGAATTATTTAGTTAAATTAATAAAGGTAATCAAAAGAACCGAACAATTAAAAAACCTGTTAAAAATAAGAAAAATTTAAATCTCAATTAAGGATATTATTAATATTGTATAAAGAATATATTATATAGAGAATATTCTTATATTTTATTTTTTCTTTTAATACATATTTTCATGGGTAAAAGACCCAAATTTGAGTTTATATCTCCAAAAATATTAACTTTATCCAAAATTCATTTTATTTGTATTTCAATGAAAGATATGAAAAAATCGGTTAAAAAATAAAATTTGCAATTGTTTAAACAATTTCGGTTTAAACAATATGGGACCAGGTAGCGCCATGGCAATATATTTATATCATCAGAACAATTTTTAAAAGGATCGTATAAAAAAATTGATAAATAGTTTTCGGTACCATCGCCATTCCTCCTAGATTATTTGTTTCTTTTTCTAGGAAGGCCAGCATTTTTAGCAATTGAGAATATAAAAAAAAATTTTGAAATATAATCTTCTAAAACTTGTTGACTGTTTTTGCAGGCTTTCCTAAAAAAAATGTGAACCTATTCTGTTTAGGTTTTTCAACGTAAAAATTTTGTTCCAAAGTTGAAATAAAGTATGACCTTGTTCACAATAAATATTTTTTTATCTTTTATTAAATACTTTTTTAATTTTCAATGTTTTTAAAAGATTTTTAAAA
>JAHBCN010007897.1:0-41356 GCA_019359885.1 Listronotus oregonensis | reverse complement strand
CCGTTAGGATTTTCAGAGATGGTAACCGTGCAAATTTGGTAAAAATACGAGGTATAGTCTGTCTCAAAGTATATCGTTATGGCTTTTGACGGACCATACCCCAATAAACGATTTTATTACCTATTGTTATTGGGTAAACCCATTTGTTCATAAGGGCAGGGGTGGGCCAGGTATTTCTTGAGTATTAACCATTAGGCATATAAATATTTTGGCTAATATTTTAGTGGCAGTGTTTAATAACCGTTTTTACTATGTCGCGTCGAAATCATTTGTCATTAGATGCAAAACAGATTGTGAAAAATGTGTATGAAACTTTAAGCAGTAGAGGTCTAATTAGACAAGAAGCTTTAAAAAAAACCTGTCTACTTACAAAAACTCCAATATCATCGATAAGCGATATTATTATTAGTGAAGAATTGAACAAAAGAAAAAAACGTAGTCATTTTCAATCTCACCGTATAGACAATAGTGATCAGGACCTGATAAGAAGGAAAATATATTGTCTTTTTGAAAGCGGAGTTATTCCTACCCTGGATAAACTGAAAAAGAAGCTAGACGAAGACGAAACGAATATAAATATTAGCCGTGCCACCCTCCATAGAGTTGTTTGTAAAATGGGATTTAAATACCGCAAAATAGACAAAAGACAAGTAGTAATGGAATCGCACAGATTACGCACTTGGAGATTTAATTAACCTTCAAAAAATTAAAAGATATAGGTTAGAAAACTGATCCATAATTTACCTTGATGAAACATGGTTCGATACACACGACACAGTATCCAAAGGATGGGTTGATTCAAGTCAAAACTGTCAGACGAAAGCACCTTTAAATAAAGGAAAACGCATTACCATAATACACGCTGGTTCAGAAGACGGATTTGTCCCAAACTGCTTGCTGTTGTCTGCAAAGAATATTAAGGATTCTAGCTTGGATTATCATGAGAAAAAGTTTTTGAAAACTGGTTTCAAAATTATCTTTTAAAAAATATTCCAAACAACAGTGTTATTGTCATGGATAACGCAAGCTACCACAGCCGTCTGCTACACAAAGCACCAGCTTCATCAAGTTCAAAAACTGAAATCCAGGAATATTTGTTAGAAAATGATATTTATTTTGAATTCAGTTACAAAAAAACGCATCTTTTGGAAGTCCTAAATTCATATGCAATTAAAAAACAATATATATGTGATAATTTGGCTGAACAGGCTGGGCATACTGTCTTACGGCTTCCTCCGTATCACTGTATGTTTAACCTCATAGAGCATTTGTGAAACCAAGTAAAATCAAAGATCAGAGCAGAAAATGTTACACCTACTTTAAGTCCCAGTGTTATAAATTTGATAAAAAATGTAATTACTAACATACCAGTTGAGAGCTGGAAAAATTCACTACAGCACATTATAAAAATTGAGGACTCTTACATTTCTACCCAAAACAACATAAATCCTATTGTAATTAATCTCAATGATGACTTTGATTGTGAAACAGAATTAGATTTAAATATTTAGATTAAAAATGTAATAATGTATAGATAATGCAGTTATAAATTGATTAAAACTTTGCATATATTTAATTTCTTAATGTAATTTTATGATTATACTTACCTAAATAAACAATAAATTATAAATCTTTATATTATTAAAGTCCGTCCCTTCCAATGTTGTTTGGAATATTTTTTAAAGATAATTTTAAAACCAGTTTTCAAAAAGTTCTGCACTTGTATCCTCATGATAATCCAAGCTAGAATCCTTAGTATTCTTTGCAGACAACAGCAAGCAGTTTGGGACAAATCCATCTTCTGAACCAGCGTGTATTATGGTAATGCGTTTTTCTTTATTTGAAGGTGCTTTCGTCTGACAGTTTTGGCTGAAATCAATCCATCCTTTGGATACTGTGTCGTGTGTATCGAACCATGTTTCATCAAGGTAGAAACAACTCCGCTTTCTTAAAGACAATATATTTTCCTTCTTATTAAGTCCTGATTACTATTGTCTATACGGTGAGATTGAAAATCACTACCGTTTTTTCTTTTGTTCAATTCTTCACTAATAATAATATCCCTTATCGATGATATTGGAGTTTTTGTAAGTAGACAGGTTTCTTTTAAAGCTTCTTGTTTAAATAATCCTCTACTGATTAAAGTTTCATACACATTTTTCACAACCTGTTTTGCATCTAATGACAAATGATTTCGACGCGACAGTTATATTCTCGTAAAACAACTTTTTCGAAACGCACAGTAAAAACGGTTATTCAACACTGCCATTAAAATATTAGCCGAAATATTTATACACCTAATGGGTAATAAAATCCAGGAAGTTCCTTGTGAAAATTAAAAGCATCGGACGCCCCCCTTTAAGATTTACTCCGGATCATTATATCGAATTTTTTTTATTTGGACCACTTTACACCTTTCAAAAATACCGTGCGAAATTCAAGAGGCTCTTTGTATCATCAGAAAAATTCCCGTGAAAATTAAAAGCATTGGACGCTCCCCTAAGTCTGACCAAAAATTATTATATCGAAATTTTTGGGGTTTTATTCGCATCTTTTAAAAATTTGCAGCAAAATTCAGGAGGCTTTCATGTGTCACTAGAAAAATTCCCGTGCAATTTATTTGTAAATTTGAAATTAGCGGGAAGTTACAGTGATGACCTGGTGGGTCAACCGTTTTACTAATTATGTTTTTGCTTAAACCGATCCGATTTATGTTGAATATAAAGTTAAATAAAATTCTAACTGTCTTATTTTGAAACACAGTGTCTGCATAATTTTTAACCTGATTTTTTTTAGTATAGTAGGACTAAATCTAATGTTTTTTCTTCTTCAAAATATTTTTATTGAAGTATCTTGTATTTACAAATTAAATGTTTTATTAATTTGAGGTACACATTTTTTTTTTCATAGGGCAAATTGAAAAAAAATCTGGGATTTGCCAGTAACTGTGTTTTGCACAGGTGAATGATGTTTTATAAAGAAGTTTTACTTAATTTATAAAATTTAGGACACTAAAACTTTTTTGTTGATAAAATTGCAACGTGTATAATAATTTTAAACATAATCTTAGTATTGAGAAAAGTTATTTTATTTATCATAATATAATAGTTATTTTCCTAACAAGTGCGCAAAGTGATACTTTTCGCACGCGACTGCCGTTGCCCGAACGACGCGAAGCGGAGTTCGGGCAAGCGGTCAAGTGCGGAAAAGTCACTTTGTGCAATCGTTAGGAACAAAATTTTTCCTACGAGCGTCAGATAATACCAATATTAAAGCAATGATTATTTTTAAATTATGTTTAATCTGAAAGAACTACTACAACATATTTATAAATGGGAATTATTTGTTGATAACATTTACAACAAAAGAACAGTTATTAGCATATTGTAAATTAATTGCAGAACCTGTAATTTCATTTAGCGGGTGGCTTATGGAAGCGCTTATTGTACGGCTTGATGAAGGTTGACTTAGCTCAGGAGGGGAGTTGTTCATGGTCAATATTTTATTCGACATATCCTTTTTCTGATTTGTGGATTCATCAATGTAGCTCTCAGCTACAGCCGTTGATTTCCAGCCCCCAAGTCGCATGACATTGGTAATTCCTTCTCCAGAATCCGCTAACATAGTCGCAGAGGATCGACGAAAACTATGTCCAGTGTACTCTTCTGGATTTTTTAATTTTAGGTATGCAGCAATTTCTGAAGGCATTTTACCTATTGAATTTATTCCCTCACATTGCGTACTGCATGCTCCTTGTTTATACTGGACAAAAAAACGTCTGTGTGGGGTATGTGGTTTTCGCAAATTTGCATATTTGCGGTACAATTGCAGATAAAGTCCGTTATTTGTTTCATCGGACACTACAAAGATTCTGGAAGTGTTATTTTTACTGTCAGGAATTTTCACCACTATCAAATTTTCATTATCCTGTATGTCATCAATCATTATTTTTGTAAGTTCATCTCTCCTACAAGCACCGGCTAATCCAAAAATTGTAGCAACTTTTATTAGAAGGTAAATATTATCAGGTGCTTCTTTCATGAATCTTGAAACTTCTTCTTTGCTGAAAGTTTTTTATTTTTTCGGCCGGTATCCCACGTTTTGGTGTTTAAGTAGTGATGTTAGCTTGAAATATAAACTTAAATCAAGTTCCTTTTCACTTTGAGGACACATTTTAACATAAAGTATGTAGGTTTATATGTTTTTGCAAATCCGCAAAATAGGCCAAGAACACTTTTCTTTAATACTTTTTGTCCCCTTGCAGGAGCACCAGTTTTCGAAATGACTATATTGATTCTCATATTTTTCACGAGATTTTGCTGGTAATAAATTCAAACTTACGGTATTTGCTGCATCCAGGATAGAATCTGGTAGCTCCTCATCGGAACTACTCATTTTAAATAATTATTTTTGTCGGATTTTTATTTAATTAAAAAAGATACTATGAGGCCTTTTCATTAAAAATGCTTGTTTGTATTGAAATTCATTTGTGCAATTGCTTGTTCATATGGAAAGAAGAAAAAATCTGACATGTGTTAAAATCACCAAGATTACATATTGTTGCTTGACTTGTCATAATCATTTATTATTATTATACAGGGTAATTAAAAAATGTTTTTTTTTGTGTTTTAGTTGAAATATTGAAAATTACGAAGTAACAAACAAAAAAGAGAATAAACTAAAACTTGCAATGGCTTCGTATATTGCATGAAATAGCCTACAATTACTAAAATAAATATAAATCTTGCTTACCTGTAAGATTTTAGAGTAGTTTACTTTTCGCACGGCGTGAGAAAGTTCACTTTTCCGCACGCCGTGCGGAAAAGTGCAACTTTGCGCACTCAAATGCGTGCGGAAAAGTGGACTTTTCCGCACGCTCGTAGGAAAAGATAATTTCAACAGAAATGCACTTTTTAAAGCAACTTCGCCGCCCTGGGCATTAGCCCCAAGTGCCAAGTGCCCCTTATGTAAATCCGCTACTGCACCTAATACTCAATTAAATTCTTCCTTATAAACCCAGCCTAACTGGAAAATCCCAAACTATAGTTAACATTGCTCCACGAGTAGAACTAATGATCAGGCATGTTTCTGTTTTTTCTTGAATGAATTAAAGTATTTGTTTACATACAATTTCTCTCATATGTAGAATGAAATTGGCACACACCATACTTGATGACTAATGGAAAGGTATGCGGTTAAATTATTCTTAAACAAGTCAATCGTGTGCCGGACTAAGCCCATAAGAATTGAAGTACCTTTTTTTAACGTTTAGGAAAATATTTACGCCTGTCTGTATCTATATATAAAAAAGAAATGCCCGGATAGAAGCTATAGATTTTTGTTTCGATCGATGTCACTGTTTGTAACACCAAAATTTGACTTTTTACTACTACTACTGTTAAAAGAAAACACCACGCTTCAATACTAACTACATTTGGAAAAGCCTAGACGTTCTGAAAAAAGCTGTAGATTTTTGTTTGGCCAATGTCACTTTTTGATACACAAAAATTCAACTTTTTATAAAAGAAAAAATATTTTTAGTTAATCGGGGTCATTGATAGGCTACTATAGTTAAAAGACACCATATTTCTTTAATACTAACCTAATTTGGAAAAGCCTAGAGGTTTTGAGAAAAAGCTGTAGATTTTTGTTTGGCCAATGTCACTTTTTGTAACAGAAAAATTTGAATTTTTATAAAAGAAAAAATATTTTTAGTTGATCGGGGTCAATAATAGACTACTTCAGTTAAAAGACACTATCTTTCTTTAATACTAACCCAATTTGGAAAAGCCTAGGGTTCTGAGAAAAGCTGTAGATTTTTGTTTGGCCAAAGTCACTTTTTGTAACACCAAAATTCGACTTTTATAAAAGAAAAAATATTTTTAGTTGATCAGGGTCAATGATAGGCTACTATAGTTAAAAGACACTATCTCTCTTTAATACTAACCCAATTTGGAAAGACCTAGAGGTTCTGAGAAAAAGCTGTAGATTTTTGTTTGGCCGATGTCACTTTTTGTAACACCAAAATTCGACTTTTTATAAAAGAAAAAATATTTTTAGTTAATCAGGGTCAATGAAATGCTACTATAGTTAAAAGACACTATCTCTCTTTAATACTAACCCAATTTGGAAAGACCTAGAGGTTCTGAGAAAAAGCTGTAGATTTTTGTTTGGGCCGATGTCACTTTTTGTAACACCAAAATTCGACTTTTTATAAAAGAAAAAATATTTTTAGTTGATCAGGGTCAATGATAGGCTACTATAGTTAAAAGACACTATCTCTCTTTAATACTAACCCAATTTGGAAAGACCTAGAGGTTCTGAAAAAGAGCTGTAGATTTTTGTTTGGGCCGATGTCACTTTTTGTAACACCAAAATTCGACTTTTTATAAAAGAAAAAATATTTTTAGTTGATCAGGGTCAATGATAGGCTACTATAGTTAAAAGACACTATCTCTCTTTAATACTTACCCAATTTGGAAAGACCTAGAGGTTCTGAGAAAAAGCTGTAGATTTTTGTTTGGGCCGATGTCACTTTTTGTAACACCAAAATTCGACTTTTTATAAAAGAAAAAATATTTTTAGTTGATCAGGGTCAATGATAGGCTACTATAGTTAAAAGACACTATCTCTCTTTAATACTAACCCAATTTGGAAAGACCTAGAGGTTCTGAGAAAAAGCTGTAGATTTTTGTTTGGGCCGATGTCACTTTTTGTAACACCAATATTTGACTTTTTATAAAAGAAAAAATATTTTTAGTTAAGCAGGGTTAATGATAGTCTTGTATTGTTAAAAGACACCATTTCCCTGAATAGATGCTGTATATTTTTCTTTTTCCTAATGCCACTTTTCGTAAAACCAAAATTCGTCTTCATTATTAAAATAGGTTTTGGCAGATTATCCATTTTATTTATATATTCTAACGAAATTTGACTAAAACACTGAATAGACTTAGGCAGATAGTTGTATTATTATTCAAATCTAGTCATTATACGATTTTATCATTAATTTCATAATTTTCAGCTGCTTTTCCCGCTGATATTTACCAACATGCAAAACAAAGTAGACATAGAAGCAGAAGTTAAAGGAGGCGGTCCTTGTGGCCAGGCGGGAGCTATTCGATGGGGAATATCCACTGGTCTGAAAAGCTTTGTTGATCCGGATACCATCGAAAATATGAGGCTAGGTTTGTTAAGACTTATGATTAATTAATCAAAATGTATTAAAATATCCTCTTTTTTAGCTGGTTTACTAACTAGAGATTTCCGAACACCGGAGAGGAAAAAGCCGGGTCAAAAGAAAGCCAGAAGAAAATTTACTTGGAAGAAGCGTTAAGTTTTATTTTATTATAAATAAAGTATTTTAGGATAAACTCTATTTTCTAAAAGTAAATTATGAAATTTGCGAATGTTTTTATTATAAAGGATAAATTTCCATTTTGGTCTTATTTCCCCGCCCATCCCCTATTATAAAAAAAAAAAATATGTTTTGTTTGAACTTTTTTAAACATTACATCAAATTTATCAGGCTTTATCCCTATGGTAAAAATGTGTAATCTGACAACCATGTAAGTGGGCCTATATTTAATGACCATACATAAAAGGTCTGTTTGTTATTCAGAAATATAGGCTTTTACGTAAGCGCTCTTATGGAAGGTGTATTTTAGGACTACGTGGGTAGAAAAAGTGTAAAATATTTCTGAATAACAAACGGACCTAAAGTTTATAGGTTTCCTCATGCCAGGTTAAGAAGTCAGACAGATCTTTCTATCGACCACACAGTGCGGCTAGATACCGTGGAGTGAATACACTGGGTACAGTATTATAACTGATGTCAAGCACAGCCATTTTGAATAACAGTAACGACAAATATAAACAGCCGGGTTTTCTAATAATTTACATTCACACCTACTAAAATTTGTATGTAGTATATTAATTGCTTCAGGTTTTGCATCATGGGATAAGATTGCTTATCCCACAATGTAAAAAATGTTGTTCGCTCTTATTGATGATTCTTTTGTAGGTATTTTACGCTTCTGCTTCGAAGGATTGGCCAATATTTATTTCTCCTTTAGCACCTTTCAACAGAGCAACACGGAGTGTGCATCCCTTACAGTTAATGTAGAGAGGCTCTTAAATTGACACTATCTTTGTTTCTTAATCTCTAGAGTGTCTAGACTACGTAAGCAGCTGTCTGAAGAGATTTTCCCTTCCCCTCCAAAAATGTAAGTCCCGTATTAATGAATTACCTCTCATTTCACTTAAGTTTCCCACGGTACGTTGGTACGAAGTTGGTACGTACGCGGACTGTCCCAAGATAAAAATAGTGGTAATTGTTGTAAATTACACATACACCACCACTCTATTTTTCTAAACAAGTAGCGACAAATACGAATCCAAGTATATATTATAGCTTTATAATGGCATGTGGCCTATAATTTATAATATTTACTTATTGATCAGCCATAAACTAGGTTTTATTGTCAATCTCAGCAGATATTATATCAAAAATATATTACCAGCCCACTCGCATGTAATCTGCCATGTTGCCATTCGATAAACTTTTTTTGGGGAAAGGCTGCAACTTTAATGTCACCAAGTGTCAAAAAAGTTGCAGGTCTAACCTCACTTTTTGTCGCTGTTTAAAAAAGTAGGGCTTTTGTAGAGAAATCGTGTTAAAACTGTTAATTTATGGTTTTAGTATATTCAAAAGTTAATTCTATTGACGTTAATATTGCGGTCAACTTAAATGGTGCTTGTGATGAGCTGACGTGCAGAAATACTTATAATTTTCATTTATAAAATTAATTTTTTTCATTACCTATATTTGTTTTTCTATAATTTAAATATTTTATTTTACTTGTGTAGCTCATAAATATTTAAAATGAAGATCGTAACGTGCGTTGCTCCGGTGAATATTGCTGTGATCAAATATTGTAAGTAAATATTTTAATTATTCTATAATAAATTGCATTTTTTAAATGTCCCACTAGTACAAACGCATACATTTTTTAGGGGGCAAAAGGGACGAAGACCTAATTTTACCCATAAATGATTCAATAAGTGCCACTCTTGATACGAATATTGTAAGTATACGTATGTATTTACGAAAATAAATAGTGATTTTATAATTTTATGTATGTGGCACAAAGTACAACCATAAAATTTGTATTAAGTAATAAAGCAACAAAAGCCAGGATGAAATTGAATCACGTTTTTCCTAAATATAGTTCGAGCTTGACCCTAAAACTCGACCTTTCTTTTTAAGATGTGTGCTAAAACCACTATCATGGCATCTCCATTGTTAAAAGAGAATAAGTTTTGGTTAAATGGAGTAGAGCAAAGTTTTGATAATCCAAGGTTAACAAATTGTTTGAAAAATAGTAAGTATGATATTAATGTCAATTTTAAGAAAAGTTCCTCTAGGAACCTTTGTTATATCAATTATTTCAAATACTATTTTTGTTATGTATTTTAGTAAAAAAACGTTGCAATTCAGCACTGCCCCAACTAAACTGGAACATTGCCATCTGTTCCCAAAACAATTTTCCGACTGCAGCTGGCCTGGCTTCTTCGGCAGCTGGATATGCATGCCTAGTTTCAGCCCTGGGGGCCGTTTATGAGATAGAAGGGGAAATATCGGATATTGCTAGACAGGGATCCGGTAGTGCCTGTAGAAGTATGTATGGAGGATGGGTAAGTTCATTTAATTTGGTTTTTTTTATCTTTCTTTGCTATTACTTTTGCAAGAGGAGTAAAATAATTATAATAAAGACTGTAAAAAAGAATTTTTAACAATTCTAGGTACAATGGCACAAGGGTATCTTGGTGACAGGTGAAGATTCAATAGCAAAACCGATAGCGCCAGCTTCCCACTGGCCCGAAATGCGGGTTTTGGTCTTGGTAGTAAACGATAGTAGGAAAAAATACAGTTCGACGTCAGGAATGAAAAAGAGCGTCGAAACCTCGACTCTTATCAAGCACCGTGCGGAAAAAGTTGTGCCCGAACGAATAACGGCAATAACAAAAGCTATTTTGGAGAAGGATTTTAACAGTTTTGCCGAGATTACCATGAGGGATTCGAATCAGTTTCACGCGATTTGTATGGACACTTATCCACCATGTTTCTACACGAATGACACGTCGCATGCTATTTCTGATTTGGTGCATTGTTACAATGATTATCGAAAGGAAAATAAGGTTAAGTACATATACAGGGTGCCACAGATTCGAGTGCATGCATGGGGATCTCGGAAACCGTAAGAGATACAAAGTCGATTAAATTATTGCAAAGTTGCGCATTTAGGTACCTAACAAGATGCTTATTAGAAAGTTGTAAAATTCTGAGTACTTCCGGAGATATCCGGAAAAAACCGAAATTTTTCGATTTCTTTTTTATTTTTTTCTGACTTTATCTAAAGAGATATGGGAAAACAAAAGACTATTTCTCATGGCCACATTTTAAGCTTTACAAAACAGCGTTGAGAGATTTTCCGTACGACGTTTCGTTTTCGTTAAACCATCATCAACTTTATTTTTTTAAATACGGCACTCAATTGTTTAATGCACTTTTTTGAAGCAGTTATAATCCCAATTACAATGATGTATAACACTTAGTATTTTTCTGTTAAATAAACATATTTTCCATTAGAGACAATGAGTAAGACAAGGAACACACACATTATTTCTTATATATAAGAAAGCATGCTAAGAAAGCTAACATATGTGAGATTTTCAAGTGCAAAGATTTATGAAAAATTATTTAATGTATATTTTAAAGATTATTCTGTGTTGCTTCTCTCGCCTTTTCTGAATTCCCTTGTTAACAGTGTAAAACATACATTATTCAGTATTTTTATGCGGAATATGCTAAGAAAAATACTAAACATGTTAAACGCAAAATAAATAAAGTTATTATTTTAATTTTTACATATTACAATAAAAATCTTTTGTTATAAAAATATGTCACTTTTTGACAGTGAATTTTTGTGTTTGCAAATAATTTTAAAATATAAATAGATTCGAGATTTTTTACTCTTTAATAAGTGATTAGAAATATCAGCCCAATGGGATCAGAAATCGTTGCTCCCATTATTGTTATGCTTATTATGTTTGCTTTAAATGGAGGAGTTCTTTGGTACATTTTCCGGGAGAGGAAGAAACAAGAAACCAAGAATGCAGATTTGGAAGCTTCTGGCACTTAATAAGAGAGAGTCACCTGAATTTATTGTAATAATTTGTAATGTTAATTAAAATTAAGATAGTTTTATAAATAGTATAGAATTTGATTTGTTAGACCCGTTTTTTAACTATACTTATGTGGCGTTTTACACGTTTAGTAATTCTACTCTAATTTTTTCAATAAAGTACGGAACATGTTTTATTTTTCTAAGAAGGGAATTAAGAAGTTTGCAGAATTGACGCAGAACAATTTTTGGGGTCAGTAAAGCCGCGTTTACACCAAAGTCTTCCACTAAGTTTTCCACAAGTTGCGGCAATTTGTTGCTTTTTCTACAAAATACAGCAACTTTTTCTGTCTTCCACTTGTGGAAAGACAAATCATCTACTAAATTTTGGTTTCCCGCGGAGTGTCGAAAAAGATCAAAGAAAGTTGACAACTAAAAGTGGAAGATGTGTTGCTGCGCGTTTTGCGCAAGCAACTTGTAGAAAACTAGTGGAGAACTATTGCCTAAACTTTTCGCGCCAATTCTTTGGCAATAAGTTTTCCACTTGTTTCTCTAAATTTGAGAAGAGCAACTTTTAGTTTTCTACAAACGATCTTTTGTCAACTTTGGTGTAAACGCGCCTTAATAATGATTCAACCCAAAAATATACATAGTCTTAAGTAAATTAAATTTGTTCTGTAATTTTGATTGATAAAGCTATTTACTAATTCAAAGAAAAAAAGGCCTAAAACATTTTAGATTAACAATAAATAAAAGATTATTCAAAAATCTATGTCTCTACTAGAACCAACATATGTTGAGCATTATTTTTATTTAAAACACCTCATATACCCTTCCCCGTTCTTCTTTACAGCTACTTTTTAGTTTATTCTAATCTTTCTCTTTAATTCATTTTTTTTTCATATATATAAAATTAAGAAACGACCCACTATTGCATCGCCCAAAAGTAACAACTTCCATTTATCTACCTACAACCGAGGTAACTGAAGGAACACATTTTTTTTTCTATTTATATTTTTCCCCCTTTGCAGGTTACGTTATGCTAATTCTTTCGACAGCTCCAAATAACAGTAGTTTTACTGATTTTTATTAATATTTTGAAGATAATGTCACTATAATTTTCATTAAAATTCTCAGATGTATAAAAAGGATTTTAAATAAGTCTCACAAGAGCATTACCAGAATTGTTTTTGTGTCTGTACTTTTCAACATTTCGTCGCTTTAGAATAATGGTAAGACAACTAAAAAAGGGCATTTTTTTATTTAAATTAACGTATTTAGAAAGCATTTACTAAAGAAATGAAATTTATTGCATTCTGTAAGTATTTTGTGTTACTATTTTTTTGTTTTTACAAAAAGTATAACTTGTGTCACTCTTATACCGAAAAGACGACAACACAAAATTAAATGTCTTCATTTTTTTTAAGATGACCGTGTACAACACAAAAAAAAACCTTGTTTAAAATTTTACGTTTTTTGTGTATGTTGTTTTAGTATTTTAACAAAACCATAAAGGGAGCTTAAAAATTGTATTGAGATGTTATATTTTTATCCAAAAAAAATTACGATTTTTATTATAGAAAAAAATTAATAAACATCACCAGGAATATTTTAGACTTGGGTTTATTTAAAAAGAAATATAGGCTTTATTACAAATAAATTTGTAAATAAGAAAATAGGAATTGCCGATAGTTCTGGAAAATAATTATAAACTTTTGTAAATCCTTAATTTTAAAAACAAACTTTTTATTGCTTAAAATTATTGTTACCTGGAGATTATCGATTGATGGTGTTTATTTTATATGTGTGTTAATAAAGAAAGTAGTTTCCTTTTTCTTGTAGGTTATTTTTCGTTATAAGCCTGCTAGAGCTGTGGATACTATTTAGTTGATTTTTTATTTTTCTGAGCAACTTAAAATTATTTCTTAAAGTTTTGGTGTAATACAAGACATTTTAAAATGTATTTGTATAATTCTCTGAAGGATAAAAATTGGTCAAGTCCGTTTTAAAATATTTTTTGTTACCTCTGAATATTCTGAACTTAAGCCAAAATTATTAAACCAAGACAAACTCTGTATGAGAGTAATAAATAGCATTTCATCTATACCGAAAAGAACGCAGAAAACCTTATTTTGCAAAAAGTAAAAATTTTAAGTTGTCCTACTATTAATTTGGAGCGACAATTTTTAAACAATTCACATATTCTCTATAATCTTTATTAATTTATACTAATTTGATGAATCTGCCATTTTGTAGGTTGCCTACACATTTGATGCTGGCCCAAATGCTTGTCTGTATTTACTAGAATCAGAAGTAGAACCATTTTTAGGCCTTATCAACTATGTGTTCCCAAAACCAAGTGATGTCGAAGACGTAGAATACTTCAGAGGGTTACCTTTAGAAAATACACCAATTCAAAAGGTTAGAAGGTAAAAATAAACATTTTTTTAATCAATTTAAACAATCTTTGTTTTAGGATTTGATTGAAAATTTAGGTCTAACTCCGAATAGCAGTGGTATGTTGAAGTATATTATTTACACTAAAGTAGGAGATGGGCCTGAAATTTTAAGTGATTCAAAAGATCATTTGTTGTTGGAAAATGGTTTACCGAAAAATATGTGACAATAGAACCTTTTTTTAGTATTTGGTTATGGAATTTAGGTGTCGGGTATAGAATTCGTTATTTATACAGTTTTGGTTGGAAAGCATCACATACATTTTGTTTGATAAATCATTTTTAAAAACCAAATTTTTAATAATAAGTTATGAATCACCATGTAGATCTCGTTTTTTATACCTTTATTTATTGTTTTACATATTTAAATTTATTCGAATATTTGTGTTCTTTATATGATATATATTTTTTGTATTGATTTTATTTAAACTATAGAATAAAGAAAACTTTTTACTAGGAAAACTATTTTATTGTTACAACATACATTAAATTAACAACAATCATTTTTGGGACTTAAAAAAAAAATGGTTTTTACTTAATTTATTCTAGATGTTTTCATTCAGAATTCGCTGGCCTCTGAAAAGGAAAAAAATAATTATTAGTACTGTTTAATAGTTTGATATTCAGAAAAAAGAAATTGTAAGAAAATATAAATTTTATAAAACAATGGGGTCTTTTTACAGTTTAAAAGATTTCTTGCAATAAAAAGTTGTATAATGCAGGAAGGCTATGGCATGGAAGGCGCTATTTTTCTCACAGCTGGTCAGCTGTAAAAATCGTAATTGCAAGAAATATTTCAAACAAGAAATCTATTAAAACTGTAAAAAATGTTTAAAAATGGCATGCTCTTTGTTAACTCAAAACACAACAAAATGTTAGTTTGAAAACCACCACAGACTTACTAAATTCATTTATTCTCTAGCATCTGTAAAAATATAATAATATTAAAAATAATGAAAAGTAAGTTAAAAGATTTTTAAAGCGTAGAGATATGATTGGATGTCAGTTTTAAATCATCCAATCAAATGCCAAGTTTTTAAGGATTAAATAATTAAGAAACTGGATAAATTAGGCCTTTATGTCAAAGACCATATCATATTTCCCAATATTATTCTTTATATTATACTATGTGCAAATATTTCTAGATTACTTTAGGGTTTACTTTTTGTGTACATAATGTAGACATTTACAGTATCCCTGTTGCAACAAAGGTTTTTTTAGTCTTTGCTATAAATTGTGTTATTTTTATTTAAATATTATCTACTGCATTACAGCTGACGATAAAGAGCTTAAAATTAGGTAGCCCTGCACCTTTAAAGTGTTTATATTTTAACCAGTATACAAAGGGCCCCAGTTACCTATTTGCCCAGGGCCCTTGGTTACATAGCTACGCCAATGATGCAAATGTATTTAAATTTACTTACTGATTGGTTTTCCATCTTGCCATTTTGTAATTTTGATGTTTGTATCGTTTCTCTTTAGGGCTTCGGGTCTAAGCTCGGCTTTAAGTGCTTGTCTGAGGAGTTTTGCGGCGATGTTGGAGTAGTTAATGTAGCTAAACAAATAATTACGATCATATTACAATGTCAAATGCTTTATTGAACTTTTTTAAAGAGTCTTCTACATTATGTAATAAGAAGCAGGGTTATATTATTAAGTACTCTAATTTGGAAAAATTCAGTTAACTTACTTTAAACCGGCTTGTCTCCAGGCGCTCATTTTGTAAGGAAATTTAGAAGGAAACTCGTAGACTACCAAAAGAGGCGATTTTTCGCAAGATTATATAAAGGTGGAAAATGGTTTTCCTTGTTTTCAGAGCGCACGCTCACCAAAATTGACAGGACCGCTGTCAAGAAACAGCTGAGGGGTACGTTCATTTTTCCCTGAGCTTTCTCATGATGTTTCTTTTTTAGTATTTCGACACAAGAAATATTATAAGTTTTTGTTTAAAGCTAAAAATGCAGTAAAAATAATGTGCTTTCCTTCGAGCACATACCATCTAGAGGCACCCTTGTCGTGCGAACAAGCGTGCTGATTGATCGACAAGGAGGTGTATATACTTCGCCGACCAATCAGCACGCTTAGTGAGTGAGAGAAATGTTTTATATTATACACATATTGTTCGCACTCTCAAGCGACAAGGCTGCCTATAGGTATATGCGCGAAGGTGCTTTCAAACAGACTATATGGAAAGCAGTATTAGTAATCCGATAAGTCATCCGAAATTATCTGTCCCCACGCCTGTTTACTTGTAGATTATATGGCCGGTTGCAGCTACAATTTTAAGGGATGCTTAGCGTTAAGTATTCTTTAAATCTCCAATGTAGCCAGTCACATTGCTTGTTTGCTTTTAAGAATTACCTTGTGCTAAAGGTTCTTTAAAATTGTTGGTGCAACCGGCCATAAAATATTCCTTATATTCCTGACAGAATGACAAAGGAATACAAATCAATTGTATTCCCCATTAAATTTTAACTAAATATCCATAAACATTTAGCTTTCATATGCAAGAATGACACTTAATCTCTGCATTGTTACCTTTATAGTTTATCAAATAAACATAAATTTTAAATTTTGCACATAACCATCTTGAACTGGCTTATATGAAGGGTTACCGTAGTTTTTTGAATTCACAAAGAAACACATTCGACTGCATTTGCTGCTGGGGCTACCGTAGTTTTGAGGTAGTGTCCTCTATAAGAGAGTAGGTAAAATATTTTTTAGCAAACTACAAGGAAAATGTTAATTTCCTATATGTTTGCTTTGGATAAATTCAGACTATTTTAAAAAGATGACACTACTTAGGTTAATCTCGCGCATTCGTCATATCATTAGATGTTGCTTCCTATTTAATTTTAAACCATTATTTTATAACCATTAATTTTTGCTTTTTTTTAAAGGTGGCAAGTGAAAGAAAGGACTACTCTATCATTATACTACCTGGGGAACTTGGCAATGATTTTTGGAAAATAAATACTTAGTTGGTACTAATGATGTAATGTGATTTTTAGATTAGGTTATGGTATATGCAAAAATGGCCTTGTTTAATGTTCACTACTGGTAGCTAGAATTAAATTTTAAAAATAAAAAAATTAAAACAGAATTTTTTAGTTTTATTTACTCAACTTAAGTTCCCTTTTGGCTTTAAAAACGCCGTTTTTAGGTAGAAATTAAAAAATAGTAATAATGGTATTCATGACAAAATGGTGAACGCTAGTAATTTTATTCAATTAAACTTTCTTACTTTACCTTCGCCAATTTGTCAGGAATATTGAGAAGAAACTAAATTTATGCATTTCAAATAATTAATTAAAAGAAAATGTACGACGAAAAAAATTGTTCCTATTTGTAGTGATGTATGTAAGTAGACATTTTTAGTTAAAATATGAGATTTGTATTAGGATCACAGAAATGCGAGGAGGTAAACGCTTGCTCCTGCTCCTGATATCCGATGTTGCCAAATCGTATTTTTTTCCCTATTTTAAGGAAACTAAATGTTTCTTTTAAGTAATTTAAAATTTGGGTTTTGTATTAGGAACACAGAAATGCGAGGAGGTAAACTTTTGCTCCTGCTCCTGATACCCGATGTTGCCAAATTGTATTTCTTTTCCCCATTTTTAGGAAACTAAATTTTTACCTAAAATTAGTTAAAATATGGGTTTTGTATTAGGATCACAGAAATGCGAGGAGGTAAACTTTTGCTCCTGCTCCTGATACACGTTGTTGCCAGGTTGTGACTTTTTTCTCATATTTTAAAGAAACTAAATTTTAGTCCAAAATGCGATTTTAAAGTGAAACAACAAAAAATCTCTTGAAGTTTATGTGCTCCTGATATTCCTGACAAAATGGCGAAGGAATATTTATCCGACGATTAAAATGGTTGCTATTTTTAATTTTAAGCCAAACTTTATAAATATTGGGTTCCTTTTTGCCCTAATGGAAGAATTAAAGACACTGTATTGCTTTATATTAAATTTATTCAAAAAATATAAAAAATGTCTACAATTCACACAATAATATAGGTGCAAAAATAATTTATTTTAGAACAAAAAACATGAATCTACTGTCTACGTTGACTTCAAGGCACACAGTCCTTACAGTTCTCATTGGAGCTCTTAAGCCGTTACCACAGACTTATGTTGTGCCCACCTGCAATTAAAAATTGGTATTAAATTATAAATAAAAATAAATATATTTCATCAGGTTCTTGACATTAATGATAATCACTAAAAAATAAACAGTACTGTTAGCAAATATAGACATTTTATCTATGATTTAAGTCAACAGAAGTTTTAATAACATCACAAAGGCTTTAGATATGGCAAATTTATATGGAATCAAGCATAGAAAGCCAATAATGATTAGAGCCACCTTTATGTGAGAGGAAAATACCTTTGAGCATATACCGGCCAATCAGGCACGTGGAGCGAGAAAGAAAGGTTATACTGCAATTCTCCTTTCTCTCTCGCACACTTGTTTGTACATCCGAGCGGCAAGCCTGCTTCTAGTAGGTGAATTCTCTAGGGTAAATACGATTTTAAACCAATATTTACGGAACATTGCGTTTAATGGACTCAGAATTGTATCGTTCTCTTTCTTTGAGCATATACCTACCAGAGGCAATCTCGCTGTTTGGCAGAAAGAAAGATTATAGAACTTTTTTTTTTAAATGCCTCTAGCAGGTGTATGCTTCAAGTTCCTTCCATGGCGAATATCAAAATTATCTTTCAAAATTAGGGAGACCCTACACTAAAAATACGATAACGTTACCTTTAAATTTCATAGGCAAAGGTAGGCAACCAATTAAATTCGCCCAGTGTATGTCTGGTTGCCTACGTATTCCCTTCTCTCTTGATAGTCAAAACTGTCTTTCATAAATGGGAGAACCTGCAACAAAAGTAACACGGAAAACGTTAACATTAATTTTAATGCATCTGATTTGTGTAATAAGAAAACTATTATTTGCTCGTCAAATATAATTATAAATCGTGCAGTATGATTAAAACCACAAAACAAATTTGCTTAATCGCTTTTCCCTTAATTGCATGGCAAACTAGCACAAACCTGTCTTGTGTACTCATACATTTACATTTCTGATTACAAATATTTACAAACTAATAAAATTCGGTTGTCAGCAATAAGTGATCGAGTTAATAGATAAGCAATTAAAAACATTTTGAATTTATATAGTAATATTTTTATGTTATCAAACATAATGTGAAACAAGATAATTAATGTCTTATCAGCAAGTTTTCAATGAGAGCAACAGGAAAATCTAATCAAAACCAGAAAATTGATATTGAATGTGATTGAAATACTCATCTCAGTCCCCTTGATAATGTAATTAAGATAGCCATTGAAATTAACCAACATCACACTTATTGTATTGTAAATAACCTTATTTGCACTTTTTATTATGTTGAACCAGAGAACATACCTCTCAGGCAAACAATTAACATTTCGTGGAAGACTGTGATAGTTTAATTGCCCCAGCACCAAACCCGATCTATAGCTCTTGCTGAGCTTCGCGAACCGTACTCAGAACCTTCAATTTAACAGTAAAAAAAGCAGTTTAGGAAAAACCTGGTTGAATGGTTGATGAAAGATGAAATTCGCTGAACATTTGTCTGCACATATCACGCCAGAATGGAGAAAGCAATATATAAACTACGAAGTAAGTTGACACAAGTCTTTAATTTTTTTATTTTGAGTAGTTTTTAGTCGTTTAAAATCAAGAGTTTCTTGAAAATAACAAAAGCCAATTGTTTTTGTCCATTGGTGTGGGGTTAGGGTTTTTTGGCAGACGACGAAAATCTCGTGATCTCAAGAGTGCGTTCCGAATTTCGCACCGAGTTTCTGGTTCGCACTGAAGCGAACCAAAAAAAAAACTTAAACCAACCAATTTTTTTGTTTTGTTTTCAGGAAATGAAGGCCATGTTATACATGGCCGTCGAACAAGGCCCGTCGGCAGAAAGCGTAGACGCTGAAGACGTCCGTAAACACTTCGCCAATTTCGACGAGCAATTCTTCCTCTACTGTGATAAAGAACTGAAGAAAATTAACACGTTCTATGCGGAAAAGTTAGCAGAAGCCACAAGAAAATTTGCTAATCTAAAGAGCGAGTTGAAAGATTCTTTAGATAACATAAGACTGGGTAAGAAATGTAGAATGCGAACGCCTAGCGCTATATATTTTTCCTTGCTTGCTTCCAGGAGAGAGATCGCGCGTTTACCGCAATGTTTTAAGTTATTTTTCAGATTTTTTGCCAATTTTTTATGAAAATTAAAGACATATAAGTTGTAGAATAAAATTTAAAGTTTAATAATAGGTACAGTGACAGCCATTAAATCTGGGGCAAAAAAATTGTGAAATTTTGACTTTTCTGCCATTTTTTGTAAATCGCTCTTTTTTACCTTGTTTTACTTTTAATTACTATAAATAAAGCAAAACAAAAAAGAAAACATTTATATTCTATAAAAACTAATAAATTAATTACCAATTTAACAAATTCAAACAAACTTTATTATCCTTCCAAACAAATTTAATATTTTATTGCGGCCCGGTTTTTTTCTAAGACAGAGTTTAGCCTTCCAGGCATCGAATGGACCAAAGCCCGGGCGTAGTCCGTTCCTCATAACTCATTCCAGCCTCTAAATTTTATCCTTAAGTTCGTTTCTTTTACGGCCTAAACTCATTTTCCCTATTTATTTTTACTAATAAGCCCCAAACATTTTCCATAACATTTAATCGACTACTTTGCGACACGGTAAAACCCTGATACGCTGCTCTTCCATCCATTCATCGACTTGGGGGCACTTATCTTGTGAAAGATAAAATTTCTGTCCGGAAATCGATCCAGTAAAGTAGTAGATCTATATATACCTCCGCATTGAACCTTCCTTCGATAAAATAACATACACCAAGTCTTTGTGCACCCAGCAACCCCATTTACCGAACATCGCCCGCTACTTCTGTCCTTTGGGGTATATTTTTCATCAAATCGTGTTCCTTGAGGCCTGTATACCAGTATCCCATTGTAGCACGACTGAAACACTTTTTCATCGGTGAATATTATGTTTTTCCAAAAAATCGGAGGTTCCAAGTAAAATTGTAGAGCAAATCCAATGCGTTGTTCTTTTTGCATTTGTTAAACGATTTAAGGACTCCCGGGTGGCAGCGCAATTCGGATATTTGCTTTATTCTTCGCCGTGCCGTTCTAACCGATGCTGGGAAATTGCTTTCTGTTTTTGCTGTAACTACATATTTAAATGCTTAGTTTCTCAAAACAATAACTAAATATTTTCTTGTTCTTGATTCAATAGTTTGGGGTGACCACTTCCAGCTCTTCTCTCAAAGGAGTGTGTTTCCTGCCATTTTTTTAACAAAATGAATAGTACTCTTTGGGATGTTAAGCTCTTCCGCCACATCCCTTTTTGGCCAACCTCTCTGCTCAATATAATGAAATAATTAATACTTTTTGATCCAAAGTTAAGTTTGGCATTTTAAAAAATATTTTTAGACACTGACAACGGACACCTGTTTCTTTATTAGGTTTTTCAACAGGTATTTATATTTAGTAGAAGATGGCATAAGCCTCTATTTTACGAAAGGGAAAAGAATTGCCAAAGATTTAATGGCCGTTACTGTACTTTTGCATATGCCTGCCTAGGCAGGAAAATGCGTTTCCGTCCACATATTCCTGCCGTCTTTTATTTCCAAAATTCAAAGTCAAGGTGTCAAAGTTCTTTGACAAAATATCTAGGATTGTGTATAATAAAATCTTTAAGTTTTTGCCTTAGAAATTAAGGGTTAAAAATAAAATTGTATACAAACTAACTTGAAAAATTAAATTTCCATGTCAAGTTTAATGACTGTACAGAGCAGCTCAATAATTTTTAGGCTCCAAAAGAGAGAAGAAAAGATTGCCAGCCAGGAAACTCCAAGATCTCAAACTGGCGTTCAGCGAATTTTATCTCAGTTTAATTTTGCTTCAGAACTATCAGACGCTTAACAACACTGGATTCCGTAAGATACTTAAAAAACATGATAAGGTAACGTATTCGGCACAAAATAATTTAAACAACACCTATCTTTGAAGGTATTGGACATTGTCATGGTTTTAAGAACACTTACATCTCGGACTTCCATTTTCTTGATTTGTTAATTGATACACACCATTTCGGTTAGTGATGTATCTCCAACCGTTTTCAAATGATAACTAAAAACTACTGTTAAAACTGCTTCTTATAAACCATTCTTTCTTGAGGAATATACCCGAAGTTTGACGGATTTTTCCCGATCAACAACGGGTGCCAGATATTCGGAATGTTAGTACTAGGACTAGGAAACACATTCTGATTGTTTTGAATTATTGCAGCTACTTTTTCTATGGATAGGTTTTGCTTTAGACTACTGTATTCTGTGTTGTTTTTACCATGAATGTTGTTCAACCGCCGAACTCGACGTTTCACCTCATTCCGTATCTTTGTTGTTTTTTTACTCTAATTTCAAGCGGTCTTTTTGTTTCCCATTGTATACTTCACAACATTAATAGGAAATTTGGTAGATACCGTTTTGTTTCATCTGGTATCATCTTAATAAGAATACTTTTTAGAGTGGTTTGGGATTTCAAAACTTGCTCACGATTCTGTGGATCTTTTCCAAAGTTTCTCTAAAATACGAAATTTTCATGAATGTTTGGTCTGAGCCTGGTTTAAGTGGGAGTTTTTTGTCTAGGTCTGATGTTTGTGAGTGTTTCAGTAAATCAGTCATTCTTTCAGTTTTCCTACATCTTTCTAATATTAGCAATTGTTTTCTATAGGGATTCCTTACTGTTACATAAGTTTACTGCGCGGTTATATAGTGTGTGTCTTGTTTCATCATTGAAGTTGGTTTATGTCCATTATGTCGTTTAAATACAACGTTGGAATTTTGTTTATTTTTTTTGTGAATTTAATAGAAGGTCAGATGCAAACTTTCAAGTCCTTGGCCATTACCATATAATAAAAGAATCATCAATATATCTCAGCTAAACTTTTGGTTAAATTAGTGCAGTTTCAATTGCGTGATCCTCAAACCAATCCATGTAAATTACCATTGAAGAGAGCGATGAATCCATCGGTAGTCCATCACCTGCGCTTATTATTCATCGTTCAAATGGAAAGAAGGAACTACGGAGGAACAGCTTCAACAACTTCATCCAGCGATAATATGGTGCGTTCTGCATCTTCTTTAAGTTTGACCAATAATGCTTAACGACTCTTCTAATGGTACATTAGTATACAAACTCTCCACATCAAAACTTACAAACAATACTGTATAAAACCTTAGATCAAAGAATATTTCAGCAAAAAAACATTTACGATGGTGTATGTTTTTTAAATAATGATAAATTATGTCTTGGAGTAGATATTTCAGGAAGTTAAAAATTTAATTGCTTAAATATTTATTGTCTTTTTCACACAAGAAATGGCATTTTCAAAACATGTTCACTTTCCGTAAAATTCCGCGTCTTGATTATAAATATTAAAACAGTATTAACGAATAACAACGTCAAAACACTTTGTGATCTGCTTTAACAATTTTCAGCTACTTAATACTGATGTTGGAGCCAAATGGAGAGAGAGTACGTCTGAAGCATCTCACTTTAACACTAATAAAGACATCGATAACATTATAAATGAAACAGAAAGCCTGGTAACCAATGAACTGGAAGGAGGAGATAGGCAAAGGGTAAGTTGTATGTGTTGTAAAGAGAAATGTATGACTTATAACTGAATCTCTCTCTAGCAAAGTTCGACAGCAGTTTTATATATATTTAGTTGGAATTTAACAATACTTTCTCTAGATATTTCAATGAGTTCAATCCACTAAATTATTTATGGTAAAAATTAATTAGCTTTAGGAAGATCCAGACATACAATCTAGACAACGGGACATAATTTTATTTAATTTTTAGGCTATGAAAAGGCTCAGAGTTCCGCCTCTTGGTGAACAACAATCTCCATGGACTACATTCAAAGTCGGGTTGTTTTCTGGAAGTTTTATTGTACTTTTATTGCAGTTGTACTATCAGGTAACTACATGTACAGAGTTACTTGTCGTCAAAGTTACTTAAAAATAATTAATTGTTTTTCAGCCATATTCCACGAGAGCGGCAGCGAAAACCTCAAAATCGCCTTCCGCATGTACAGGGGCCCGCTCCTCATAGTCGAATTCCTCTTTCTCATAGGCGTCAACATATACGGCTGGCGATCTTCGGGAGTTAACCACGTACTCATCTTCGAGCTGGACCCCAGAAACCACATGTCAGAACAACACCTCATGGAGTTGGCCGCTATCTTCGGAGTGGTATGGGCGCTAGTTTGCTGAGTTTTTTGTATAGCAGTGCTCTGAGTATACCAGCTTATGTTAACCCGCTCGGGTTGGTTGTGATAATGGTGCTTTTTCTGATTAACCCGTTCAAAGTGTTCAGGCATGAGGCTAGATTTTGGTTCTTAAGATTGTGTGTAAGTATGTATATATATATTTTATTTTTTTTGCATTTAGTAAGTTCTTGGTAAGCAGATCCTATTAATATGGGGATACCTTCTAAGGTATTAGTACCTTGTTCTATCCGATACTATGCACCAAATAAAGCATTCGTCCCAAGTCCAGTTCTGACTCCATTCTATAGGTTCCAAAGATAACACCTTGTGTAACCCCTAGACCGCTACGTTTTTTAATCATGTGAAAAGGGGATACCACACCATCTACATATTCTATCCGATGCAAAACCCAATCTGAATAGGTGCCTTTAGTATACCAATGCCTAGGTACCATGTTGTAACATTTCTCACTTGAGCCTTCCCCATGCTCAATATTCTGGCTGCAAGATCCTGTGAAGGCCTTTAAAGTTGCCCTTGTACGTATTATTTTTGTTTCCGACAACCATAGTTCCTCAAACATTTTCTTGGACCAATCTTTGGCCTACAGCTTACCTGCTACGGCCAGTTTATTGATACCAGTATGCCCTGGTACCCAAACCAAGAGTCCAAATTGGATTCTGCTAGCTTAGACTCAATTGTTACCCTACATAGCAATTGTAGGGCTGTTCTTGAGTCATTGTAGATATACAGATGTCTGTCTATGTAATGCTTGTCCAAAATCCATTTGACACAAGCCTACATCGCATACACCTCCGTTTGAACTACTGTTGAACGATATCCAAGGGTGACGGCTCACTTCGCGTTTGGATTGTCACTCCACACTCCCGCTTAAATCCCACTTCAATTTTTAGACCCATCTGTGTACCAGATCAGTCCTCTAGGAGTGAAAATGTTTTCTATTTGATCCACCCACTCACTTCTGTCCAGGATACTTGTTGTATACTTTCTGTGGATGTGGTAGGTTCGTAGTTTTCAGGTCGTGAAATATCATTTTCTTCCCCATCCCTAAAAATAGACGCTTGATCATAATTCTTCTACCTCTACTTCCCAAATGATTTAAGCCGTCTTAACAGCTCCTTCTTAAACCCTAATGTAAGAGGGTTCTGAGGAGAGTAGATAGCTCATGGCCAAAGTAAGGGTCGTCCGGTATGCTCCCTTCATCCCCAAACACGCTAGCCTGCGTACCTTCTCCATTCTGCCTTTTTTACTAGTCTTGTTGGTTGCTGGCTACCACACGACCGATGCATAAGTCAGCTATGGACTGAGTATATATAGAGTGTTATTTTGTACTGGAATTTTTGAGGACACGTGTATATTTTTAGGGTAGAATGTTCGGCGCTCCATTTTTCCACGTGGGTTTCGCTGATTTCTGGCTGGGCGATCAACTTAACAGTTTGGTGAATGCTGTGCTAGATATACAGTTTCTAGTATGTTTCTACTATACAAATGGAAATTGGCTGACAGCAGGAGGTAAGTCTAAACGAATAGGTATACATAGTGCCACGCCCTTGTTTTGTTTTTAATTATATTAGTTGTTAATGACTTATAACCTTCAGCGAAGGATGGACAAGTTGTACCAATCGCCATGTACCAAAGCTTAATAGTTTTTTATATTAAGAACTAAATTCATTTAACCATTTTTTCAGACACATCTTCATGTATGGAAACAAACTTCGTCATTAGACCATTGGTAAATTGTATTCCTGCTTGGATACGTTTCGCACAGTGCTTAAGGCGGTACTACGACACGAGAGAGGGATTCCCTCATTTGGTGAACGCCGGAAAATATTCCACAACCTTTTTTGTAGTGATTTTTGGCACTTTAAAGACTTATTATAAAGGTAATTGAAAATTAAACTTTTCAGAAAAACCTGTGTCTGTTTGATAATCATATTTATAAACTCACTTGTAATGTAAATACCTATTACAACACTGATCTCTTTGCGACGCTCTATGGCTCATTTTATTTATTTATTCATTTTTAGATGATTATAAATCAGTATTAGACAATCCATACTATATCATGTGGATTATGTCGCAATTAGTTAGCTCCACTTACGCCTACATTTGGGACATCAAAATGGATTGGGGACTCATGGACAAAAATGCCGGAGAAAACACGTTTTTGAGAGAAGAGATCGTATACTCATCCACTGTAAGTAAATTCGGATCCTCACTTGCAAAAACAACTTAAAAAATTACCGTTTTATTTTTCAGTTCTTCTATTATTTCGCAATCATCGAGGACTTCGTTCTCCGTTTCACTTGGACTATATCGATCTATCTATCTGAATTTAAATACGTCAGTTCCGATATGATGACGTCGATAACAGCTCCCCTTGAAGTATTTAGAAGGTAAGTCACCCGGGTATAGATCCGGGCATCTTGGAGGCCAAAACAAAACTAAAAACTAGATGTACTGTACTTTTAAGGGGATTAGCTATGTTGTTTTATTTAAA
Organism: Listronotus oregonensis; assembly: GCA_019359885.1. Lineage (NCBI taxonomy): Eukaryota > Metazoa > Arthropoda > Insecta > Coleoptera > Curculionidae > Listronotus > Listronotus oregonensis. The sequence goes on along the minus strand of JAHBCN010007897.1, from coordinate 14,829 downwards.
GAATTTTGTTCAAGAATAGATTTTTTTCTTTAGATTCGTATGGAACTTCTTCAGATTGGAAAACGAACACTTAAACAATTGCGGTAAGTTCAGGGCCGTCAGAGACATCTCCGTAGCTCCGATCGACTCGTCCGACCAGATCCAGATAATCCGAATGATGGACGACGAAGAGGGGGTAATTCACAGGGGAAAGAAGAACAAGACACCGAAGAAGAAGGATGACAAGGTACCGCTTTTGCCGGAAGCGACGATAGTCAATTTTAAGAATATTCCGTTCTCGGGCATCCAAGGATAGGAGCCCGTGCTTAGAGTAGGGAACCAAGAGTTAAATTTTCATCTTTAGACTCTACAAGCCATACAGTATATTCCTGAATAAATAAATTAAGGCATAACGTAGTCACATCTGATCCAATTTTGGATGTAAGAACGTTATACATTGGGAGTTTCTAACTTGGGATATAAGGTCAATAAATAAAATGCTCGTTGCTTCATACTCCAATCATTTTAGCAAAATAAAAGGTCATTTTTGTAATTAATTTTAACAGATATCTGACTGCGTCATGACTTCCGGAATAACCTGTAGATTACTAAAAGCAAAAATCCAACCAATTTTTCGTAATTTTTTAAACAATAATGATTAAAAAGGGCCTTTATTATTTTTTGAATATAACAAAAAGTACTGACTATATCACTTTAACCGGCACCAAGACAAACTCCTATAGAGTTTGTCTTGGTATAAATATTTTGGACTTAAGTTCAGAATAACACAGAGATAACATTAAATATCTTTAAAACATACTTGACAAATTTTTATCCTTAGAGAATTATACAAAGACATTTTGAAATGTTTTTGTATTACACCAACATTTTAAGAAATCATTTTAAGTTGCTTAAATTTCATATGCTGTAAAGAAAGTTATTAAAATGATGCTTTGAAAGAAATAAAAATAAAAAAGAAAGTAAATAAATATCCACAGCTCCAGCTGGCTTAAACGAAAAACCAAAAATAACCTACAAGAAAAAAGAAACTTTACTTTCTTTATTGACGAACATACCAAATAAACGCCACCAATCGATAATCTCTAGATAATTATAATTTTAAGCAATAAAAAGCTTGTTTTAAAAAAAGGTTTTACAAAAGTGTACAGTTATTTTTTAGAACTATAGGAAGTCCGCAATTTTTTTTATTTACAAATTTATTTGTAAATAAATATATATTTCTTTTTTGATAAACCTAAGTCTAAAGGTGCGTTTAGACCTGAGCACGCACGCACTGATCCACCGCGAATGCTCAAGTGTAAAAGGTTATGCGCGCACGCTCACGCTGTGTGTTTCTATACGCGAATAGCTTCGGCGTGATCCGCCGGCTGTCGATCTCGGTGCGATGCTCAAAAGAATTAATTGGTTCGCAAACGTCCAGTTTGAACGGGGTTGGGACTGTTGGGAGTATCTACGAACGCACGTACTTCAACGGGCGAATTAGTTTAATTTGAAAATGGAGTGGAGTAACACCAGAGTTTTGCTTCTATCGCAAGAATTCGAAAAACTTTTTATATTATGGGATGAGGAACCAAGAATATTACTCTAAAAAAAAAAACAAGATGCTTGGCAAGCACTTGTGAATAATTTAAATATTGCAAATTTAGATAGTGCAGAAGCACAAAAAAGATAAAAGTCTCATGGGATCGTTTCGCCGTGAAAAAAGTAAAATTAGGGCCAGCATTGAAACTGGAAAAGGTATGTACATGCATATGTATATCGGGTGTTCTATGCCGGGCGGTACAAAGATCACCTGTAAATTTTCAAGTAGTAAAATATTGGCTCTTCTAATTATTTTAGACAAAAATGTTTTTTAGATATTTTGAGGAGCACAAAGAGTTGTACCCAATGTGCAAGCTTGCGCTCTTTTCAGCAACAGTTTACGAATTATCTGCTAAAATGTGTTTCCATATTAGTAACTTATCATGCACCCGCAGATGTAACTTAATAATATAAAACCAGTGACACGTCAAATCATAATTCACTAGTGTCACTGCCAAAAATGGAAAGTTTTTGCTCGTGATTTCATTTCATATTACTGCAGGGTGATAAAAAGTTACGTAATAAAGTATTTTGTCTGTTGTCTACGTTTACGAGCTTCTTCTTTATTATCAAATTATACATTAAAATAAATGCACCCGCCATCGTCGTCTTCCATTATAAACGCACTCCTGCGAACAATTGGATCAGCTTGTGCGTCGAAATATACATAAACCTATTTAAACGCTTTTCGCAAACGCAAACGAATGCGTGCATGGATGCTCACTGCGTACGTGCTCAGGTCCAAACCCACCTTAAAATATTCTTGGTGATGTTTATTAATTTTTTTCTTTGGTAAAAATTAATAAATATGTAGCATTTAAAAAAAATTGTGTGAGACAAATTATACTTTTTTTTTAACCAAAAAAAAAAAAAAAAATAATAAGTAATAAGTAATATTAAAAATAAACAAAAATACGTTGGAGCACAAAGCGCATCATATAATTTTTTACAATAAAAGATAAAAAAAAACGTGTAAAATTGCAAAAATTCAATAAAAATAGCAAGTTTGAAGGTTTTTTTTGGTACTTGCCATTTGATTTTTTACCAATTCATTGTAGATGTAAATAAAGATACTTGGACTTATTTTAAATATGATAAAATGGCCCAAATTGAAACTTTAAATTTTCACAAATATGAGGGGCGAAAAAAGGCCTAAATTTACCAACCTCCTTTCATTTTTATAATTCCAGTCATTTCAAAAACACCAATTTTAATATAAAATGTCCATTTTCTCAAAACTTACCTTTTTTAGTTCTTACTATTATTCTAGAGCGAAGATATACTAAAGAAACATTATCAATGTGAAGAAAATATGGTTTATTTTTGAAGTAAAATTTTGCGATTTAATATTTCGCAAAAGAAATGGAAGAAAAAATTGGACAGTTAATTATAACTTGATAGGTGCTTAAAAATATTCTTAAAAAACTGGTAATAACTTGTGTTAATTTATTAAATTTATTCCAAGTTAGATTCTCGCCCTACGCAGGGTAGATACTTATTTTTCATGTCACATTGTATAATATGTGTCACAAAAATGTTGAGGGCAAAGACCCATGTGAAATTTCTTAAACATAAATAATTATATAACGTTTTTCGACTTTTGTCCTCAAATCTCCTTTTTTTTGTAATGTATTGTATTATCTTATATTAAGTTTTATTTTAATTTTATGAAAAAATCCAAAAGATTGACTTCAAAGGCGTTTTATTAAATTTTAAAAAGACGGTGTGAAATTTTAATTTAACTCAAAAGTCGGTCTTCCACATTTTAATAATTTAGTTTTAATATCATCGAAATTATTTTATTGCCATAATTTTAGCGTATTCTTAGGTTTAAAACTTCTTAGATAGCCGAATTCCTTCTGTTTATATACGAAATATACGGGGCGTTTTGAAAATATTAGAAATATTTTTTAAAAAATTTCTTTGTAATAAACATCTGACCGACACAATAGCGGAGTCACCTTAGATTATTATCTCGGAACCCAGCGATTGTGTATAAAATTTAAAATAAACTATTGAACTTAATAGTTAATATCCTCTATAAAAATGTTTACCCCTCAAAAATTGCCGCTTTTTTCCTGGGGGTGAATGCCACCCCTTCTCGGGGGTGGAATTTTTTTATCAAAAATAAGTACGGAAGTGGATAGATTGACTAATTCTAAGCAACTTTTGTTTTATAAAGTTTTTTTCGAAAGGCATTACTTTTCGAGTTATTCGCAATTGAATATGTCAATTTTTCAACTAAAAAAACACGTTTTCAGACGGTTTTTCGCAAATAACTCGAAAAGTAACAATTTTATCGAAAATATCATTCTTACCAAAAATGTAGCTTATAAAAACACCAAGAATGGGGGGCTTATGATGTCCATGGACCCAATTCAAATGGAGTTATAGCCTGTTGAAGGTTGGTTCTTATTCGTCAAATCCAACTTTTAAAGTTTTAACGTAATATAACCAAAAATACGATACATTTTTTGGGAAAAGCTCATAATACCTTTTTTGAAGTACTTAAAAAACTTTATTTTTGTTTCTTACAAAAGTCTTTAGCACTAAAATTAAGCGAGTTATGGCCAAAATAAAGTTGATCTCTATTTTTTTTATGAAAAATGTGAAATCACCCTAATTACCACCTAATTGAAAATAATCTTTGTCACTTTATAATTCACTTTATTTTTGTATTTGTAATATTCAGAAGTTTGACCGGTTTAAAGTGCATATTTTTGAAAAAATTGAGCTTAACGTGAAAGAGACATTTTTTTAATTTTGAAATAAATAGCCTTTTTTTTCAAAATATCTCAAAAACCCTTAATGATACGTAAACAAAAACAAAACGAAAATTTTTGGTAAAGAAAAACCTACAATTTTGTATTCTACAAAATTTTACGCATCATTAAGGGTTCTTGAGTTATTTTAAAAAAGGCTTTTTTTTCAAAATTAAAAAATGTCTCTTTCACTTTAAGCTCAATTTTTAAATATGCACTTTAAACCAATCAAACTTCCTAAGCATATTACAAATACATAAAAAGTAAATTGTAAGGTGACAAAGATTATTTTCAATTGGGGGGTAATTAGGGATGATTTTCACATTTTTTTATCCAAAAAATAGAGATCAACTTTATTTTGCCATAACTCGCTTAATTTTAGCGCTAGAGATTTTATAAAAAACAAAATAAAGGTCTTTTCAAGTACTTCAAAAAAGGTATTAGCTTTTCCCGAAAAATGTATCGTTTTTTGGTATATTACGTTGAAACAATGTTTGCATTTGACAAAAAACAACCTTAAAGGCTATAACCCGTTTGTATTGGGTTTATGGACATCATAAGCTCACCATTCTTGTTGTTTTTTATAGCTACATTTTGGTAAGAATATATTTTTGATAAAATGCTTACTTTCGAGTTATTTGCAAAAAACCGTCTGAAAACGTGTTTTTGGTTGAAAAATTGACATTTCAATTGCGAATGACTCAAAAAGTAATGCTTTCGAAAAAAACATAAAACAAAAGTTGCTTAGAATTATAAATCTATCCACTTCCACTTATTTTTAAAAAAAATTCCACCCAGGAAAAACGGCAATTTTTGAGGTAAACTTTTTGTAGAGGATAAAAACCCTATTAGGTTCAATAGTTTATTTTAAATTTTATACACAGTCGCTGGGTTCCGAGGTTTTAACATTTTTTGGGCTAAGGTGACTCCGCTACATCGAAAAATCTACAATACCTGACCGGTCGTCAAGCTTAATCAAATCCCCTGTATGTACTGTAAACTCAACATTCCTTTTTAGCAATAATTTAGTGGTATTAACATAAATAAATGTACAAGGTATTAATTTTTAGGCCAGTAAAAATTAAACTTTTAATTTTTTACATTTGCCACAGAAATAGCTAAAGTTTTCTTTATAGATATTAATACTTTTATTGTGTATAGGGTTATCCAGTGAGGACCAAAAAGGGCCATATTTATAATAAGGTAAATAAATAAATAGAATAAATAATTAAATAAATATTTGTGAATTTTCTTAATTTAAAAAAAAAATATGAAATAACCATCTTCGGTATTTTTCCTGTAGAATTCTAAAGAACAGTCAAAAAAATTATTTGAATTGAGACAAAAGAGACACGTTATAAAATTTTCTTACTGGAACACCCTATTTATGGGTTCCTTTTTTAACCGTATTTTTTTTTGTGGATACATTTTAATAAAAAGGATTTCGTATTTATTTTAGTAACAACAGAATTAATTTTATTCATATAAGAAATTTGGTATTGTCTCGAAAGTTTGGCAACGCCGACGTTGACCAATTTCGGTATACGGGTTTTTTTTGGGGCACTAATCACGAATCTGAAAGACTTTTTAGTCGGACATCCATCATCAAACTTGAAAATCAAACTAACCCCATTTTCACTATATTCCCTCTTTTTTTTGCACACAAGAGTTGATTTTAACACTAAATTTTTACGCAATATGTTATAAATATCGCACTCACATGGCGTAATTGTCCATTTCATGAACTGAATGTCCAGTTCGTGAAGTGAAACCAGATAGTGTAATAATATTTTATTTCACTGGACACATCTGGACAATTTTTCTGTCCGGTTTATAAAAAGGATATGTAATTTTTCTCTGGACACAAAAATTATTCAGTTCCTGTAATGTATACATTTGCCACTTAGAAAAGTCGTCGTATTTTGAATGGCATGGACATTATATTAACTATTAAACAAAAATGTTTATGTTTTACCTATCTATTATTGATCTATAATACCTTAGAAACGGAATATGTTATGATAGCAATAATACCTGCTATCACACCTAGGGCATTATAAGCGGGCATTATGATAATGCCCGCTTATAATGCCCTAATGCGCTAATATGGAAATTTTATTGCTTATCCAATTTTATTTCTCTCACAATAAAGAAGTTTATACAAAAAATAATTTTTTCTTTAAACAATACTAAAAATTAAACTTTATTTCCAAAATAAAAATTACAATTTTGAAATGTCCCGGAAAATGTAGCTGATCCCACTATAGAATGGTCGGTGTTTTTGTGATGGTAGCAGCGGTGGTAGCACTAACGCTATTTTGTATGAGAACAGTCCATTAAAGAATTTTCAATAGTCGATACGGAATTAACCTCGGAATTACTGAATTGGCAATCATTTTGGCTACTTTGTTTTTGGATGAAATACTTTCTTCTATATATCCTTCAGCTACTGAAGAGCTTTTCCATTTCCCATGTTGTTTTAGCGTTTCAAACGAAGCACCTGCCTCAACAAGTAAAGTTGACGATGTGCGACGCAAACAGTGGCCGGTGTAAGCTTCTGCATTATCCAGTTTTAAAAATTTTGCGATCAATGTTGGGACGCTTCCTATGGTATTTTTTCCAATGGGTTGTACTGTACATCGACCCTTTCTATAGGTAAGAAAGAATCTTCGCTCCTTTATTCCAGCTGGTCTTAATGTTGTGTACTTTTTATTAAATTTAAAGCGCCTAAATCTTCTTCAATGATAGTAAAACTTTTTGAAGTTGAAGTTTTAGTTTCTGGTACCTTTATAACCAAGACTGTTCCTCTATCTTCAATGTCATCAATGGTCATTTTGACCAACTCATCTCGTCTTAAACCTCCAAAAACACCCATTACCAATATGACTTTGTGTACCAAGTAGATATCATTAGGAGCCTTCTTAATAAATTTTAATATTTGTTCTCCTTCCAAAACTTTAGACTTCTTCGGACGTATCCTTTCGACTTAACTTTTAAAAAAGATATGAGACGATGGTATTGCGAAATGTCTATATTTTCATAGACCATCAACGTAGACCTTAGGGTGGAATACTTGGTCCAGAGAGAGTTCCCGATGTATTTTTCCGACTAAAAATAATAAAGTTTGTTAAACATATGTATTAAAATAAAATCAATAACTTACCAGTTCCTGGAAATATGCCATTAAAACGTTTTCGGTTATTTGAAGAATTGCGTTCGCATCTTTCCAAATACCAAATATGCCATACTCCCGATCATACTGCTGCCTTGATTTAACTGGCAAAAGATTTTCGGTCGCTTTTATGGCCTTTTCTCTTATATTTTGTGGAATTTCTTCCATTTTGAGCAAATCGTTAAATAAAAAATGCCAACTGACTAACTGACAGAAACATCAAAGTCAAACTTAACACAGTCATTATCTACTTACGTATACAGGTACAGGTGCAACTTATTTTTTATATTGCGATAAATAATGTAATTAGTCATTGAAAAACTCTTTTTGGGTAAAACATAAAGCATTGTATGCACCACGGCTTTACTGACTATAATGCCCATCAGGTCTAAATCAGCCCTCGGGCCAGAGGCCCTCGGGCTATTCGACCTTCAGGGCATTATAGTCCCAGTAACGCCCTTGATACATAAATAGCTATAATATCAAAGATAATTTTTATACGCTTCTTGCTCAACATTACACGGAAAAACTAACCACAACTAACCAAAAATTTTGGGTCATTGCATTGTATTACAGTAAACAGATAAATGTCAAATATACAGTAGATGAACTGGATGATTTTTATGTCCAGATGCTGTAATACCGTCTCGTTTCATGAACTGGACAAAAATATTGTCCAGATGGTAAAATAAAATATTATTACACTATCTAGTTCCACTTCACGAACTGGACATTCAGTTCATGAAATGGACAATTACGACATGTGAGTGCGACATAAACACCTTTTAAAAATGTGTTTTTACATTTATTTTACACCTTTTTTCCATTAAATTGCGAAGTTTTACTTTCAAACGCCGCGGCTGTTTGCTGAAAAAATCCCTCCTAGTGTATACATGGTTGCGGCGTTTGAAAGCGAAGCTTTGCAATTAAATGAAAAAAGGAGTAAAATAAAAAATATTAAAACAAGTTTTTAAAGGGTCTTTTAAAAATATCGTGTTCCAATTTAGTGTGAAAACTAAGAATCGTGTGCAGAAAGAAAGAGGAATAGTGGAAATACCCCTTTCCATTTTCTAATTTAACTCACAATTTTTTTACATGAACTAAATTACTTCTGCTGTTACTAAAAATAAACACAAAGTATTTTTTATTAAACTAATATATGAATGGGAAAATGAGACGCTTTTAAAAACTAACCAATAAATAGTGTCCCATTAAAAAAAGGTAATTTTATTTCGTATTTCTTTTCTTTTAATTCAGTACTTCATGGGAAAAAATACACCAGAAAATTTTAAATACAAGAAAAACCACAAATATGATCCCGCTCAATCCTCGTTGGAAACCCTCTACAGGGTGTAATGAATTTTAGTTTTAACAATGAGATATTGAAAACCCTAAGAAATGCAGGATCAGTTATCATGTCACAAATATTCCATTTTTTTCGGGTATTTCCAAAACTATTTGCGTATCCTTATAGTTTTTGATATCCTTTTGTTAAGAGCTGAATTCGAGACACCCTGTACCTTTGTATGTATTATACTCCGCCATATTTTAAAATTTACCCTTTATACAAACCTAATCCATTAGAATAATTTCTTTATTAGATTCCTACTAGTATTAGGTTCCAGTTATACCTGATTTTAATAAAAGTATTTTTTTTACTTAATAGAAATTGCTTTATTTCACACTGACGTATTATATCACAGTTTGAATCTTACTTAAAAAGCATTTTTTGGCGAAAAAATTACTTTCAACGTATTATAAATTAAATTAAATTTTTTAAAAACATTTCTGGCACTCCCCAATACACTTTTGATCCGTTCAAACTATCAAGCTTCAATTTGTACCTAATAATATAAAAACACCTTTTAAATGTAAAAATATTATCTTGAATCTGAATTTTTATATCATTAACGTATAAAAATCCAAAAATTTGTATCTGGACTGGTTGCATTTAGAATATTTATCAACTCCTGAATACGTTTTACTGGATAAACGGTTTTGCAAAAAAAAATTCTTGGAAGAGAAAATGATGCATTACCTGAATGGCCAGCACCCTCACCAGATTTAAATATGTGTGACTTTTTCTTGTGAACATGCCAAAATTTATTGTCGCGAGTTTAAAAAGCAGACAACCTTCTCAATACTCTTGAGATATTAGACAAAGCCCAATTTCACCTTTTAAATGAGTTTTTGTTAGAAACCCCGATAAAAATCTAAAAATCTTAAATTCGCACTCTCAATAATTTTCATGGCAAAATGATAAAATTTTGTGACCTCCAAAATCCAATTGGGACACAAGTAAAAATTGTATTTAAATGGTTTTGTACTAAGGGCGTAAAATAGCAATTTTGCGCCCCGATTACGAATATAACGATCTCAGGGATTCACCGATTATTGCTTGTTGGCTATTGCTTGCTTTAGAAAAAGTTTAATTGCACTTCCATCAAGACGGCATTGATGCTGAATACAATACTCAAGGTGTGAATAATATCGATGAAGATATGCCTCTTGATCAAGTTGCACAACTTGTTTCTCGTGGTCGTGTGTAATAACTTTTTTAGAAATTTCACTGTTTTTTTTTTATTCTTAATACTTAAATTTTTATTTATAATAATGGTTTTTACGTTTTAACTTTTGAATGACAATTACACTCATGTATAAATAACCCCATTTAAAATGTCAAAAATCGAAATTTGCTATTGGATAGAAGGAAAAAAGTTACTGGCCAAAAAATCGTTATTTTTTCTACTTGCGTGCGCAAAGTACTTAGTAAATATCCCATATCAATTTTCTTTATTATTATTTTAATATTTTTACATGCACCATGTATTTCATAGACACCATGCTAAACAATAAAAAATCAAAGAATTTTTCTTGTTGCTGCAGCAACCAAGTACAAACATTTTCTAATGTCACGGAAGCATCAGAAAATTCGGTAAAAGTTTAAAATAAGTTTCTAAGAATGGAGGAAGAATTGCCAGACGATGTTTTAAAAGCCGCAAGTTTGGCCAACTTAGAGCTCCTGCCGGCAAAATCAAAAGAAAAGTACGAGAAACAGTATAATTCATTTGAAACATGGTGTGAAGAAAAAGGCGATAGAACTTTGAAAGAGGAGGTACTTTTAGCCTATTTTCTCAAATTAAGCAAGGAATTTAGTCCAAATACTTCATGGTCGAAATACTCCATGCTGAAAAGTGTTTTAAAGATCAAGAAAAATGTAGATATCGGCAAGTTTTATAAGTTAGCAGCATTTATTAAGAAACAAAATGTAGGCTTTCGGCCAAAACAGTCAAGGATTTTTTCAAAAGAAGAAATATCTACATTTATTAATGAAGCACCTGATGAAATATATCTTTTGATAAAAATTGCGACCATTTTCGGACTTGCTGGCGCCTGCAGACGAGAAGAACTCGCAAAAATGAAAACATCCGACATCGAGGACAAAGGCAACCTAATTGTTGTGAAGTCGCAAAAAACTATACCTCACGTACTTTCGTCCTGTCTGAAGAGATCAACGACGGAAAGTATTTGTTCTTATATCGGAAGTATACAGCATTACGGCCACCGACAACACATCAACGGTTTTTCGTATATTTCAAGGGAATTTGCACACAACAATGCGTTGGGATCAACATTTGGAAGATGCCTTCTGAGATAGCAGCATTTTTAAAGTTGCCGAATCCAGAGCTATATTACCGGCCACAGCTTCCTGCGATCTTCTGCAACGTTACTTGCAAATTCCGGAAAAGGACTCATAGATATAAAGCGGTTAGGCGGTTGAAAATCGACAAAGGTAGCCGAGGGATACATTGAAGAATCAATAGGCTACAAAAAGGGGTTAAGTAAAAAAAATTTAAACTGCAACAAGCCAAAAACTCTCAAGAAGCCAGACGAAATGTCCTGTTCCACAGACGCTGTTCAATCAGCTAAAACCAAGGAAGTTTAAAGGTGTATGGAAGCCCAATGCTATGGCCCATTCGATCAAAAAATGTCCAGCCCAGTATGAAAATAACTGTCAAAGTTGGCCCCGCCGATTTTGCGCAATAACGAAATTCCACGAAATAATTTAATGTGTTGCCTACTTACACACTGATAAATCAGTGTGTAGTTAGGCAACACATTATACTTTTATGGGAGCCGTATTAGTTTCGATTGTTTTGCTTTGTGTGATTATATTTTGTGGTTGCAGAAGTTTTTTTGGATTAATAAAAACCTTCTTATTTTAGTGATTAGTGTTTATTAAATTGTGACTATAATTTTGTGTTTATTGTTTGTTACTTATAATATCGTAACAAAATGACTAAAGATTGTATGGTTTTATCTTGCAAATCTAAGGTAACATACCCGGCATTTTTTACTTTAGGTAAGTATTTCTTATATTTAAATTAGGTGCTTCTTATGAGACGTAACGTTAGGTAACCGAATAAATAATAATATATCAATTATGAATTATAGAAAATAAAAATTTCATAGGAAATAGCATTGAGAAAAGTAAGGCAATCTTAACTATCTTTTAGATGATTTCCAAAATGTTTGTGTATTTCTGTGGATTATTAAAAAGAAATAAGGTTTACATTTAGGTACTTTATTTCATTTAATAATTTAGTACATTCTTTTAAAGGATCAAAATTATTAATTACTGGCAGACCAGGCAAATTTTAATATATACAGGTCCCTCTAATTGAATGAAAGAAAGTACAATTTTAGGTTAAAGTTCCTTTTTGCTTTTTCTGTATTTGTTTAAAAAGAAATTAGATTTTTGGTTTCTTAAACTTACATTATCAACTTTTTAAGCTCGACATACTGTAGACACATAATATTTAACGGTTACTGTTACAATGGATACCTAGGTACCAAAGGTTACTAAACATTTTTAACCACTGTTATTCTGTCTCATGAATGTTTGTTATTAGTGAAAAGTATATGCCTAAAAAGCAGTTATAAAAATTTTCACTTTTTAATGTACAACCACAATCTTAGGATTAGATTAAACTCATTTACACTATCTTGCCCTTCTTTTATCACAAAATTGGTGATAAGTACATGAAACTATCATACAATGTTTGAAATTTATTTTTAAAAAATCGTGTTTTTATTTATTTACAAAGATTTTTGGTAAAAATACAAAACTCCCAAAAATATCGACCATTTAAATAGAAGGCAGTAAAGTGGCGCCATCTATTCTTTCCATATTATATCAGATGATATAAAATCCAATATTACACAATAATTTTAAATATTCTATGGTAGTATCGTTTAATAACCAACAATTTTGTGCAAAAAAAAAAGTGAATGCTTGAATTTGACATTTGATGATGTCAACTTTATAGATAGTAACAAAGAATTATGGTCCGGTCCGGCTCTGACCTACTATTCATTGCGCAAACTCCGCGGGGCCAATCCCCGATTCCCGCTGCCCTGCACGCCTGGACAATTTTGTTCTACAGTATTGGGCTTCCATACACCTTTAAACTTCCTTGGCTAAAACACAAGATTTCGTCTTAACATCGAGCAGCGAACCATCATCGACGTTCCTAAGAAATCATTTGAAATGGGACATAAACCTTCAACATGCAACTAATTGTACTTTTAACATTAATATTGTTATTAATAATTAATAATAGTTTTTTTTGTATAATCAGTTAAAATAAAAATTTAATTATTTACTTTGGATTGTTAATTTTTACTGAAATATTCGTATATTTCTAATAATCATATTCTTTAATAAAACACTCGTAGAAAAAGTATTGTTCCTAATACTTGCGCAAGGTGACTTTTCCTCACTTAAAGCTTATCCGAACTCCGCTTCGCGTCGTTCGTCTAACAGTTTTGGCGTGCGGAAAAGTATCACTTTGTGCACTTATTAGGAAAATAACTATTTCTTTTAACTTTGTTTCATTTGCGCAATTGTCTTACCAAATACCATTCGTACTTAGATTTTGAGTCCAGATATTTTTTGCTTGGTTTTGAATACTTCGGAAATTTAACTCGTTTCTCAAAATTACTCCAGCTACGCTCCCGTGAATATCCGGCTAAATCTGATCATTTATGGTATAACCTATGATAAACTTTCATTAAATGTTGAGTTTTTTGAGTTTTGTAGTTTTTATTTCTATATTTCCAATATTTCCATATATTTACAAAGTTTTCTGATATATTTTCGGAAATATTTTCAAATATATATTTTCGGAAATTTTCCATCACTACGTAGAACTAGTAATGGGGAGCGGGCGACCATTTGAAACAATGCGTTTAGTTAAAAATCTTATAAGAACCTAATTTCTCTGAAAAAGTAATTTTTCGCCAAAAAATGCTCAAAAAAATTTGCTCCTAAAATAAATTGCAAAACATGGAATGATTTACATACTTTTAGTACCTTGTGGAAATTATTTTCCAACTTAAATATTTGATTTAGAGTCTACTGGACTTTAACAGCAAAAAAACGACAACCGATGATGTAAAAGGTTACAATTACAATGTTTCTGTAAGATGATCAAACAGCCTTAAAATGCTGTCATTGGTTGGAGGCTGAATGTTATTATGAATTTTTTTGGTTCTCTTTGAATAGGCTTTTAATATAAAAAGGGCCGAGAAACCGATGGGTACCAGTAAATGCCTAAAAATCTGATCACTATTCATATAAAAATCACAAAATAAAACTTAAAAAGAGAAGTTAAAATTCAGATCCAAAAGAGGCACTACCTGGTCAAACTTCGAGGCCTTTTCCCAAACTGGCGAAGTGGTCCGGTACTTCCAAGAAGTACTTGTGCATCGCCTCTATGAATCGTTTTTGGTATTCCTGCGGAGAGATGACGGTGGGGAGCTTGCCCTGGCCGCCCAGGATACCGCTTCTTTTCACCATCGTTTCCAGTCTTTTGTCCCAGTGAAGGTCCTGATGTAATCTATATATTTCAGTTTGTATGAAGGAAACATGTACGTAAAATATAATACCGGGTGTTGCGTTTTAGGGTAGGTGGAAGTCCCATGCAATGGGCTGTTGGAGGGAAAAAAGGCCAAACAACCCACAATAATATTTATATATATATATATATATATATATATATATATATATATATATATATATATATATATATATATATATATATATATATATATATATACATAGGTAGTAATTTAGTTGGGTTTAAACAAAATATGAAATCAAGTTTGTTTTGTCAAAAGTTAGACTTTTGGTGCACATGTTAAATAATTATTATTTATTAAAAAAGGCCTAATAGTTAACAAAACAAACTTTATTACACTGAAGTAAACAAGTTTCATAACATAAGTGTTCAAAAATACCCCATTTTCACT